>VWZI01004364.1:328436-338672 GCA_013396835.1 Psilopogon haemacephalus
GCCAGCATGGAAAGATGTTTAATAGTGTGAAGTTTCCTGAACAATGATTGTGGTCTGGGACAAAAAGAGACATACACTTGCCCAAAGTTGTATTAATACCTAATAGTAATGCTAAATGATAAAGAACATGTGAAATATACTGCGTACGTTAACAAAAGCACTTCTGCAACTAACTGCCCACCTCTTACGCAGAACTAGCCTCCTTCATATCCTTTTATTTGTCATCTTCTTACACTAGAAATATATTTTAAAACGCATTACCAGTTTTTATTCATTTATATAGCTTAAAAAAAATGTTCCTCTTATGAATCATGCAAGTTCGTTCGTTCCCTGCACACACACACACCCCCCTCCCCCCCCTTTATTCCACTTTGTCCAAACATCAGGTAGAGGACTTTAAAAATAAAATAACTGATCATAAAGCTGAGCAGGACTCGTATGACTCCCAAGTACTTAATCAGATTTAGCTTGCTAGGTAATGAAGTGGAACTGATGGCCAGCTTATTGGCCACAATTAGACCAAAGAACAACAGGAATGAAAGAACCTCATACATTGAAAACAAGATAACATTTGTATTTTGAAGCTAGAGAATTAGCCAGAACTATTCCACGTCCAAATCTTCCCAAGGAAAGACTGTCCAAATTTAAATTACATTATCCAAAACAATGTTGTAATCTTCATTTTCAATCACTTGGCTGCTTGGCTCAACTTTTTCTTTTAAAATACATCAGACCAGAAGTAGAAATGCAGAATGTCTATTTGTCTCGACAAAAGCCAAAAAAGCTCAGTTCTTTAGCTTATACCCAGCAGAAGAAGCTGTCAAAAGGAGAGCTAACAGAATGAACGCTGCAAGATGAGGCCCACAGAATTTAAATCACTTACTTATCTAATAACATATAAAAACTTATCATAAAACTGTGACCATAAAAACCATAGAATTAATCTATATTGTGTCTTTACAGTTTTGCTTCAATAATAGAAGTAAAATAGATTAGGGTTTTAAAAGCGGTTAATTTTGTTGCTGTAAAATTTGAGTCTTAAATTTTTATGCCTTGATTGAGCATTTCCTTAATTTGTTCTGTTCAGGTAAGCTTGACATCATAGGCTGACCATACAAAGACAGAATTAACTCAGTGGGTTTTTTTAATAAACCTCAGAAACTAGTTACACACCTTACAGATTAAACATGAATCCACAAAGTTTAGATCAGGTTTCAAACTGCCAGCAGACGAAGCTCAGATGGCATATGCTAGAGAGGACTCCCTGGCTACCACACAATCACAGGAGAGCATTTCTTCAAACCAAGATGCTCAGATAAAGTGTCTCCACTGTTCCAACATCAAGTCCAGCAGTTCAGCTTGTGTAGAGTCAAGATTTCAGATGGAGTATGCCCAGGTGAAGCCTCTTAGGAGGTTTCAAGTAGGGAAGAAAAAAAGAAGGAAAAGATTATGCACAACAAGGGAGCATAAGAAAACCACAAACCTAATTCAAACTGGGGTTACTTCTGCATTAGAAACCATGAAGAAGGTGTACTGGGGCCTGAGTGATGGATACAATATGAAGAGGAAATACAGATACAGTGGCCTGGGAGCCGGAGTGAGCAGTGCAGAAAGATGAGACAAGCAGGGTCTGCCAACCCTGCCTCCACAAAGAGGAGACCTTTGGTGACAGCAGGGCTTCAGCAGCAGCAATTACAGTCAGAAAAACTGTTGTTTGTGCACCTCCTCCAACCAAAAAAAGACCAAACAAGAAAACATTCAAAAGCATGACCCTGCTCTCCAAGTGACACACTACCTATATACACTGTAGAGTTATCACTAGATGGGAGTCCTGAACTGTGTTAGTTCAAATCTTTGTGTTGTATATCATGCAAACCTGATGTGGTTGGACAGAAACTGCGCTGAATAGGAAGTAAAATAATAGCAAAATCAAACAGCTTAGAAAAGCAAAGCAAGGCTCGTCCATATAGTTCCTGAAGAAAAGATTTTTAACCTATATAAAGATGGATCATAAACCCATTGGCAAGTAGATACAAGGTATTTCAGAAAGCTGCTTAGTTTATGTGTCTGAACTCTCAATTCTGAATGAATGTGGCATGGCAAAGAGATCGACTGCTGCTCCTCATGACACATAATACTGTGGTTGGTGAATGTACCAGCTTTTCTTGGCAGAGACTTGATTTTTGATCCTTTTCAATGCTTGAATTCTTGTTCAAGGACAGGGCAGTCAAGTAATCTTATGAATGCACTTTGTGCTAAATGTCCGGATGAAAGATTTTCATAGAAAAAGAAGCTTGCAGCATCTGGCCACACTGCTTTCATTCAACACAGTACTGAAGGACTTAAATGGAGATATATACTGAGGGGTCACCACCCAAAGTGTAATATGCATGGCAGGGAAGCTTTCAATCTCCTGTCATATGGAGTCAAGTTGCTATAAATCTTAGGAACAAGATGGTTTTTTCTTCACTATGTTTTTATGAGAAACAGGTTACTGATAATAACTGCTCTGACACTTTGACCTACTTCCCAGTGAATTTTGAATTAGTATTTTGCTATACATACACTGTGGGGATAAAATTTTACTTTCAGAACTGCACGATGGATCTGAGATTCAGGATACTTTTCTACTTAGATCTTACACTGCTGTCAACATGAGCTCAACAGCTGGGTGTGAATATTGTACAATGAGACCTGCCTATAGAACAAGGGCTGTGATTCAAAATTACCCACAACATACTCAACCTCTGGCAAGTCCACATGGCTCCATAGTTTACTTTTTTGTCTATTGTCACCCATTGCAGAAGACTTTATAATGCAAGCCTACTACAGAAGAACATGATCAAGACAGAACATGACATATGCCATAGATGTCTCCAGTCACTAGAAAGACAACATACAGATGCTAAGGAAACAAGATACTGGCATTTTGGAAGTGGTCAGTTGATAGGGTCAGTTTTCTCAGTTTCAGGGACAGGACCTGCCTGCATTTTTCAGCTTTCGACCCAGATGTTAGGAGATGCTCAAGAGTTTATGCCTAATTGTTAGAGAGCATTCCTGTTGCTTAGAGGTCCAGTTCCATTCAATGAGATCAACAGATAGTGTATATGTGAAATAAGTACGTAAATGGACATGCTACTAGAATTTTTTTCTTGATACTAAGAGGTCCTCATTGCAAATGAATAGAGAGTCTTATGCAGGGAAAGCATCTGGTTTATGTGTTTTGAGAGGTTAAGGCATTGACTACAGAGAAAAAGCAGATCACAGGAAAACCCAAGTACGGTCACTCTACTGTAATTTTGGAAAATATTTCACCTGTTTCAGGGTAAAAAACATTAAGAGAAGCTATGTCATCACTATTACTTGTGTTGTTTAACCAATCTATTCTTTCTAATAAAGAACCAGGAGAAATAAAAAAACATTGATCCTTATTTATTGACTTCCTAGTGAGTATAGTTAAAGTTGACACAGATCAATCACAATAAAGTTAAAAGGATAATATACTATAATGTGACCCAAGATGGTACTGCAAGTTTAATCACTGAAACTCAAAGTTTTAGCAGATGCAGGGCAGTGAAGAACAGTGCCCAGTTAATAGTATTTACATGTGCACAATAAGAACAGGAGATCCATAAAGGATCGCAAAAGCATATTGCTAAGGAGGTTCCTGCATGGAAAAGTGCCCTGCCACAGAAGACTCTGTGTAGAACTTTCAGTTGTTTCACTGATATTTAAAGATCTTAAAAGTCTGGTGGGTTTTTACATGTATTTGGCACTCAAACACTAAGCAACAAATTAAAAAACCTGCTCAGAATCATTACATCATATAACTTGAAAAAAAATAATTGGTTCAGTACATTTAAACATCACACCCAGAAGACCATTTTCTTTGTCAAAAAAAGATGACAATGCATCTGTACACTGTAGACAGTCAGTTGGACATGTGTGTCAGAAAGAATAGTTCTTTTAACTGTGAGTAGTGCAGGATTTACACCTTCATTGCATCATTGCACTTTGTAATTTCAAAAAATAGGTGCTCAGTCCTTTGTTTTTCTGTTGCACAAGGTGATTTTCACAGAAGAAAGTATTTCTTTTGAAGGATCATCTCTCCCCTTTGACCTATACCAGAGTTTATACACTTGTAGTGATACACAAGTCACAGGATAGGGAAATTTTTGGTATATAAATATTTTTCAATATTTTCTCAGCCAAAGCAGATAGAAAATACAAAAAGATGATGGGAAATAGGTCTCTTTATATGGAATAAATTGCTCTCTGATTTATTTTCTTTTGCATTCACTGTCATTAATTTAAAACTTTGCAGGCATTCTATTTGGCAGCAGACTATTTTGGCAGTAAAATGGCCAAAATAGTCTTTGCT
Source organism: Psilopogon haemacephalus (assembly GCA_013396835.1). NCBI lineage: Eukaryota > Metazoa > Chordata > Aves > Piciformes > Megalaimidae > Psilopogon > Psilopogon haemacephalus. The sequence goes on from VWZI01004364.1 coordinate 332,818, forward strand.
ATCAGAAGGAAGTCTGTTCAATGTTTTGCTTATGAGACATGCTTTCAGAGACCATTGGTGTGAAGGTTTAGAGCAAGGTCTAACCTGTCTGCTTCCCCAACTCAAAAGTGAGGGGAAAAGTAACACACACAACTCAGGGTTGAGATGAAGATATGAGAGTTTAATGTGACATGAGATAGCATAATCACAATATGTAATTACCTTAGGTAGTAATGTAATTAATCAAATAATACAACATATTATTACCTTATCTTAGCCTATGCACAGAAGAAACACAGTGAAATAAAAGAGGAAAAGACCCCAGCCCGGTCTGCAGCTGCCTAACTCACTCCCATTCCACTGCCATGCCTGCAGAAAAGAGCCAGCATTCAAGAATCCAAAATGCTGAGGCAGAACTGGAACAGGAAGCTTCCCATGTTGCAGTCTGAACTTCAAAGCCCCATAATACTTTGCTCCAGTTACCACTTTCATTTTCTGAAGTTGGCATGATTGCAGCATATGTAACTCAATCCATGACAACTGGCAAATGGCAAACGTATACACCAATAGAGGTCACTTCTGACTTATGCTGTTTAAATACAGAAAATAGGAAGAAACTTGAAGTCTTTTCAGACAAGGGAAAGCAAAATTAAAATGACAATTAACAAGTCAAATCATAGACTCATAGAATGATTTGGGATGGAAGGGCCCCAGACATTTAATCAAAACCCTGTGCCATGGGCAGGGACACATTTCACTAGACCAGATTTTCCAGCTTGGTCCAGAGAAAGGAAGTCCACAGCTTCTCTGGGCAACCTGTTCTAGTAACCTGTTCTAGTGTCTCATCACCCTTGTTCTTCCTAATGTCCAATCTAAATCTACTCTCTTCCAGCTTAAAGCCATTCTCCCTTATCCCATCACTGCAAGTCCTTGCTGGCAAAGACTGAGACAAAGCAGTCATTGAGTACCTCATCTTTTTCCATATTTCTTGTGATCAAGACTCCTTTTTTTTTTTCTGGAGAGGCCCAACATCTTACCTAGCCTTCATTTTGTCACTGATACACCTGAAGAAATTCTTCTTGCTTCCATTTATTTATCTAGCCAAATTTAATTCTGCCTGTGCTTTAGCTGATCCCTTGCTGCTTGGGCAACTTCTTTGTAATCCTGCCAATTAACCGATTCTTGCTTTGACACACTACAGACTTTCTTTATTAGCCCAAGTAAGTCCAGATGCATCTTCTAAACCAGTCTCCTGGTATTCTTGCCTGCTGCCTTCCTTCTTGGGCTGCACTGATCCTCACATACTGACCAGCTTTCTTGGGCCCTGCTTCCAGGGCTTTATCCCAAAACACCCTGCCAAGCAGATCCCTGAAAAAGATGAAGTCTGCTGTCTTAAAGTCCAGAGTAGTGAGCTTACCTCACACTCGCTCTGATGCCCTAAGGATTTTAAACACTGCCATTCATGGTCACTACAACCAAGGCTGCCCTTTAGTTTGACATCACTCACTCACTTCTCCTTGTTGGTGAGCACAAGGTCCAGGATAGCACTTTTTCTTGTGGGTTCCTTTACCACTTGGAGGAGTAAATGATCATTGATGCAAAAATCTGGTTTTCCTCATCATCTCTCTGTTCTGTGTAATCTACTGCCACTGCCTTTATTGTTAACTTCTTAATAATACATATCAGTGAAGGAAATAGGACCTGTTGCAGAAAAGTATGCTGTGGGGTTAAGACTGGAGTAAACAATGCCCTTCTAGTTAGTTACATGACGAGAAAGGTCCTTGTCTTTGGAGATACTTCAGAAACTTTCTTGTAAACTGATTCATAATGATTTGCCAACATTATCCCTTTTATGTTAAGCATCAAAGAAAATAAAGACCACCACATAATTTGTTACTGCTTTCATCCAGATTATTCTCATACCTAAGAAGACAATTCCACCTCTGCTTTACAACAGGAAAGAAAAACTAATTCCGACTCAATCAATATCTAAAAAGTAGTGCTGTGTAACTGCTTTCTGGCTTTGCAATGGGCTTCCTGTTGCAAAGTGGGCTAGACATAAAGGTAAAGAGAGAGACTCAATCTGCACAGACGACACAGACACAGACACAGACATATAACGGTGCCTTCAGAGCCCCAGGTCTCCCCCTACTCTGTTTTCTTGGTTGTGGCCCTTCAGCCTGATAATAGGGTGATTGATGTAGGATGTAGTGGATGTTTGTGAAACTATGAGTATTATGAAGGCAGCATCAAATAATGAAAGATATGCCTGCTTGCTTCCTCTTTAACACAGATCTGGGACACATCGAATGAAATTTGCAACTATTTGATAAGAAAAATAAAACAAAACCAAAAAGGAGGTGGTTCATGAAGTGTGTAAATAAGATGCAGAACTACTCATTGTGAAACTTTATGAACGCTAATATTTAAATGGTAAAAAAAAAAAAAGCAACTGGAGAAATCAATGGAAGAAAAACAAATCCATGCCTATTAATAAAGCCTTCAAGTTCACTCTTCTAAGGGAGAAGTAACATCAGTACTGCAAGTTCCACATCTTGTGGTCACAGTCTTAAACCTTCCTTGGAACTAAGTTAAGTGTTGCACTAGGGTAGAACACCACCACAGCCCTGCAGACCTGAAGGTGAGATGGAAAGAGGAGATATTAGCTCTTCCCTCTTCCCTCCTGTCCAAGCTCCATTGTATTCAAGCCACTAAACATAGACTTCTGGATAGACAGGGACACAGGTGAGCAATATTTTTTTCCAGCATAATCCCTTCTCAAGGTTTTCATTGCCAGTTTTCTCCCTTCCCTTAGGCTCCTCAGGGTAGAAATGAAGGGGGCAATAGGTTTAACGTTTATTCACATCATTCAGAATAAGGACACATTTGGGGAAGGTGGAGAGAAATCATGTTCTGCAATTTCTTTTCAGTATCACCTCCCCTGTTGCCTGGTGATGATGGCACCCTCCAGGGCACTCAATATCAACTCTTGCCAAAGGACTGAACTGACTTAAGCAATGAAATAGGAATAAAAATAAAGACACCCTTGCTTAAATCTCAAAATGAAAAACATAAAATTATATTAATTGGCTAATGTCATAAAAAAACTAATTACCATAGCTGTAATTTTCCTAGCCAGCCCTTTTTTTTTCCCCCATAGTGATAAATAATAATTATCTATTGGCTACAATAATGTGATAGTCACAAAAGCACAATTAATTCAGATTTCATTGTAATTTCTCCATGTAAATGTTTATGCTTTTAGAAGACACTAATCAGATTTGCAATGGTACGACCAAGATCTGTAAATGTTACCCCAAATGTTAGGGGTGAGATGGGTCACCCAATAGTGAGAACTGGTAGTTCTGATATATTGCTACAATGGTCATGAGATAAGGTTTGTAGGTATAGATTCCACCACCAAGGATAGTTGGAAAACCAGCCCCCCTTCCAGGCATATAAACCAAGTGTGCCCAAAAAATTTCCATGTGCATTTTGTCCCAAGTAGTGGCAGTTCCAGTAGTAGCAGTCTCAGGAGCAGAAAAGGACTCAGATCCAGTATCACAAACTGCTACATTCCTTTCTCTAGGAAAACAAGACTACCCAAGTGCCCTGAAGAAGCAGAGATCAGCTCTCCTTTGAATGCCAGCTCAGCTGTGCCCAGTCTCCCCATCAACTGGCTGACTGCATTGGAAGCAGCATCAGAGCCCCTGGGGATGATGGTCTCAGTTTTCCACTTTCACCTGTAACATAGACTTGTGCAAGTGCCTTTCATGCCTTGTGCACTGGCACAAGGCAGCTTGTTGATCTGCTGTCTGAATACTGCATGTAAAACACTAGACTCTTCTGCTCTGCATATATACAGAGTACTGTAGTTAACTCTCATTTGCAACCCCTTACCTTTGGAAATACTTCAGTGAGTAAATGTTGGAGGTGACTGCAGTTTTCTCACTGATCCAAACCAACCATTGCCTAAGATAAACTGAAACTTTAGGTTTTGCAATAATGCAAATGGACCTTTCAATTATAAATAGCACTTGCAATTAGCCCAATTTCAGTAGCCAGTGGTGACGTTAAAGAAATGCTTGGCAAAAGCAAATGCTGACTCACATAAAACCGACAAAATAATATGGGCAGTTATCACCAAAATGCATTATTTATCACTGAAACCCATTGATGCCTGTGCTTACACAGGAACCCTCCTGTGATATTGAAGGCCAAAGTATCTTCTCCCCCTAAAAACAGTGTTGTATCTTTGGCAACTCTAGCAGGAACTCAGAAAATCAATAGCACTTCACAAGCAAGGTCTCGGTCTTCTTCTTTTACGAGGATTCTGTCAATGCAAGTGGCCATTACTGTACTTTAAAGGCGCGATAAAAAATTGCTTCAACAAGATATAAGACACACAGTTTGAAAGAACCTGGTGAGAGTATTTTAGTAAAAGTTAAATAGTTTCATCATGAAATTACTTCTATTGGCACATCTCCAGCTGGATACACTCATGCAGGATATGCGCTTTCTATGATGGAGTGGGGAAATTGTGAGGGAGGTCTGTTGATTTGATTCAGGGTGCTCTAAACAAGGTCAAACTGCTAAAATGGAGCCACAACCAAGCATCCAATACTATTGATAATAACACAATAACAACAAAAGTTGCTGTCTTTTTTTTACTTTTNTTGTTTGATAAGTGGTCTGAAAGCAGTTTCAGTTTTATAGCTGAAAAAGATGTCATCCTGATTTGCAGACTGGCAATTCATTTTCTAAGAACTGTTTGGAATTTTTTCGGGGGGAAAAGGAAGCTGTGCTGGTCCCTAGAACCGATTCAAATTATGTGACAGAATTTAACTTTTGTATTTGATGGCATTATATGAATTACACTAAAAACATCTGCTGGTTGTTTCTTTGTGATTAAATTTAACCACTTATGCAATACTTTACACTGAGGACAGTCTTAACTGTATTTATGTTTTCTTTTGATTAAAATTCATGTATCTCAGAAAACTACCATCTCACAGAGAAAAGGAAAGGACATGTAACTTAATCCTCTGTGAATGACAGATGGCACCTGTGAGTACCAAAAAAAATATTTTAAACTTTCTGAATTGAAAGGGACACCCACATCACAGAAAAGATTTAACAGTATTTTCTTGAAAAGATTTTTTAAGTGCTCAAAACCTTAATTTCCCCACTCAATACCACTCCCAGGCTTGTCCACACTTATACACAGGGCAGTTTATTCCTCATGTCTCTTTTTTATGAGTGCTTCTTTCAGTCAAAACCTTCCAGATCTGGGTTATAGTTCAGTGTGGGACCACTGCCATTAGTTAGCTGAGGTGAGGTAAGACTTGTTTGGCCTTTTTAAGCATGAGAAGCCCTCAAAGCCATCTCAATAGGTTTCGCCACATTAATTCACATGGCCTTATTTTATGCCCCAAAACATATAACAGTTATCCTCATGGTCAGGCTACAAAAATGCTGCTTTAGCAGATTGAAACACATTATTTCACACTGTTTTAACTGAGAATACTGGCACAACCATGTTGTACAGCCACAGAGGGTCAGATGTTGCATAATGTGGCCGTGAACAGTCTGAAAGAAAAAAAAAAAATTGGTGGGGACATAAGTCACTTTGCACCACTTGGTCTGGGAATCAGAGAACAGTCCTTGATCCTATGTGAACTGAAATGATTGATATGTTTAATCTGCAGAACAAAACCTCCACTTGTATATACATGGGCAGATAATGCAGGCATACTACGCAGACATGAGTTTCCCATGTTAAATTGCATTTACAAAGCTACTTTGATGATTGCACTTGTGCTCTAATCTAGTTTGGTTGGCTTTTAATTTTTTTTTTTTTTTTTTTTTCCCCTTTG
>VWZI01004364.1:338740-369499 GCA_013396835.1 Psilopogon haemacephalus
GTAATTAGGTGGCTTCAGGTATAAGACAAGAAATATCTAGTACTGGAACAATGACAAAAGTAAAAATGAATACTGATTCACCTAGCAAAGCGAGACACAGGGTTTCTGACCTCCATAAAAACCCTTTCCCTCTATTTCCAGTGAGACATTCTCATATATATCTCTGCAAACTATGTCAAGGTCTCTTAGAAATTTTTCTTATACATTCATTGTAAGTTCCATCTCTCTGTCTCTCTGAAGTTAGTCAGTTCCTCTAGAGTGAGATGTTACAATTTCAGCAATATCCTAAACAGTATTGATAGCATTCAACATTTTTTTTTTCTTTTTTTAAATAGCCCCTGTAAAATGTTAACTGCTTAGGTATGATACCTTTAACTAATCATTGCATTTCTTCTGGAGGCTGTGATCTGCCAAACTTCACATGAAAATGCCTCTTACAGCATGCCACAGAGCCCTGCCTGACTGCTAAGGGACAGCAATATCTACAAGTAGAAATAATTAAGACATTCCTAATCAGAATCCATGCTTAATATCATATTACAAATTGCATAGATGATGGTGATGATGTGTTCTTGGAGTCTTCTCAAGAGGCTTCTCAAATATTCTTTTTTTTTTTTTCCTTTTTTTTTTAATTGAGTTTTTAGAGTGCTGCATAATGTATTGTGGATATGCAACACATACAAGCAGAAAAGANTTTCATGGTTCCTGTTAATTCATGTCTATAAGGCCTCTGGGTTTCTTCTTCTGGATTTCTCTAAGACTATTCTCTCTAGTAAAAGACATTTCAGTTGCTGATATGCATTAAGATTATCAGCATATTATTCTGTTTTGTACTGCCACAATGAGAAAGTGCAGGAAAAATACTCATTTGCATAACAAAAAGAAACATAGGAAAGATAAGGATCGGTCCTTCTCATGGACTACACCTGCATCCCAGACTGAGAGACAGACTGAGAAAAAGAGAGGTGCTACAATAACTGTAGAGCTGCTTTCTCCCTGAAAGCCAGGTTGTACAACCTAGCTGATAGTGACTCAGGCAGGTATTTGCTGCCATATCCAGCTAAGCACAAGCGTCATCTGAACAGTACACTGTAGACTGGATTTGGCTCATTGGAAAAAAAAAAAAAAAAATCAGATATTTATTTTACTTCCCTTAATTTCAGGTGTTATTAACCTGTGTTCTTCGTCCCCCTACTCTTCACTTAACAACCACTTAAACTTTGAATCCTTGGGTAGGAATTTCAGATCATACCTGAATACCTAAGTTCTGTTTTCCAGGCACTACAAGAGCATAACACATTAAACAACTAGCCATTAAACAAACGAAATCAAGCTTTACCATCAGGTTTTTGTATTAATTTTATAAGTGCCATAAACCAAATTTTTTACTGGGTAGTTTTGGTATGTAATTTCTTCCACAAGAGCAGTTTCTGTACAGTCAACACATGTGGCAGCGTAAGGAAGCATAAAAAGTACGTTGCTGTAAAATTCATACTAAATGATGGAAATAATAACTAGAATATGTGTAATTTGAGTAGTAGCCTAAAACAACAGGCAGAGAGAGTCAAGCAGTGCAAAACCAGACAAACTGCAAAGGGAAGTGGTCAAACCCTGGGATCTAAGCAGAAAAAGAGGAGGTGTGCACTTTTTGTATAATTTTTTTCAGGAAGAAATGCACTTGCCGTGAAGACCAGAAGTACTTGAAGGAATTCATATGAGGTTAATCAAGGAGATTTTATGGATGCAGAACTCTTGGTGAGGGGGTGAGCTAACTTGTGGAGGAGGTGTGAGTGAGTGTGTGCGCTCAGGTAAGAAGGATGCTTGCAGAGGGAGGTAATGTACATCTGTGCATCTTTGAGTGGGACTGAGCCCTGTAATTTTCAAAGTAGAGCAGCACAATGTTATTTAGCACAGGTGTCTCTGTAATTGTGGTACTGAAAGACATCAGTGCTCAATGGCCCACAACATCACCCTTCCACTGGTGTAAAGTGACAAGTAGGCTGCAATACAGGAAAAAGAAAGGTAGGAATCAGTACAATCCACAGCACAAAAAAACCCTTTTTAGCTACACGCTGGCTCTCCTGTGTGACAAATATTTATTCAAGTGATACAGTTTCTGTTCAAAACCAATTTCATCAATCAGGAAAACAGATAATAAATTTAACACCTCTACAATTTCATACTCAGGCAGTAGGAGCCATTCTAAAATGTTTCTGTTCCTTTCAGAAGTAATTATGTTCCCCACATAAAAAAAGACTGTGTCAGACCGATATAATCTTTTAGGCTTTTTTCATTCCAACTACTATAGTTTTAGAAACGATGAAATTCCTTTCTGAAGACAAATTACATGAATAAGTCAAGCAGTAATTTTAAGAAGCAGCGTGAAGATCAGCAATATCAAGTAAGTCCATTGCATTACACTCTACCCTTGCAAAAAAATATGTGAACCCACAAAAACCCACAAAACTCCAGGCTGAGGGAGAGTAAAAACCTTTATGTTCAAGGAAAGTAATACTTCTACCATAAATCTACAAGTAGAAAGCTCACAAAAAAGGAAAATTTGTTGCTTCCACCCCTGCAGGAGTTTCTTATCCCTTTCTAACACTTACATAGCTACTTGAGATAGCAAAAATAAAATATTTTAAAGGAATAAGAAGTTAATGGGCTCTTTTAGAGATCAGCTTGCTCACATACACGTTAATAACTTCCGATCGATTGACTGATGCTGTAGTAAACTAAATCTGAAACAATAAAAGGTCCAGTCCAATATTCACCTAAATTCATTACTGTCTATCATCTGACATCTGATTATTGACTAACACCCAACACTATCTCAGGCTGTTAGGTAAAGCATCACCAGAAGCTCAAGGGAGGTGATCTCTCCTCACTGCCAAAAACTGGTGACACACATCTGAGTGTTGTATTCGATTTTGGGCTCCCTGTTGCAAGAAAGGTATGACCATACTAGAGCAAGTCCAGTGAGATGATGAGAGGACTACAACATCTCTTATTAAAGGAGAGCTGGAACTGTATAGCCTAGAGAACAGAAGACCCAGAAGGGAATCACATCAGTTTATCTAAATACATGATGGGAGGGAAGAAAGAAGATGGAGGCAGACTTTCCTCAAGGCTGCCCAGTGACATGCAGTGGGCAGAAACTGAAATGCAGGAAATTCTTTTTAAACAAAAACAATTTTATTTTTTTTTTACTGTAAAGACTGTACATTGGACTAGGGTGACCAGAGATGTTGTGAAGACTCTATCTTTGGACACAATCGAAATTAATCTGGACAGAGCTCTGAGCAACCTGCTCCAGGTGATCCAGCTCTGAGCAGAAGGTTGGATTAGACCAGATTATCTCCAGAGGTATATTTCCACCTCAACAGCCTTAGGCTATCCTAAATATGTGTTGTCTAGATCCACTCAGACTTGACTCAAGTGGCAAAGAGTCTTTATTGCGCATCACCCAAAGAAATCATGCTTTGCATCTAATAACCTGAACACATCTGTACAGCCTCAGCCAGAGCGTGTTCCTACTAGTGTGGCTTTGACAATTTGTGGAAGATACTTGGTCTCTGAGGTAACAGTGAGCTGTGCACTACAGCTCTCTTGATAAAAGCAGAACAAATGATAAAAGTATTCTGAAAAGTCCCTCTTGAAGCCCCCTTCTAACTATGGAAAGATGGGTCAGAAACTTGTAGAGACTACCTATTTCCAGTGAAAGTCCCCTGGTGAGAAGGAAGGCAGAAGTTCCACTAAGGACTTGGAGCTATGACTACCTGGCCTTTCTCAAAGGAGGAAGAGCAGAAATATTAAACCAGTCAGCCCAAAATCAAAAACAAAGAAACATCACCCTCCCCCTGCCCAAAAAAAAACCAAAAAACCAAAACAAAAAACCCCAACCAAGCAAAAAAGGGCAACAACAAAATGAACAAAAAACTTTTTTTTTAAAATTTACACACAGTTAGAATTTCCAAAGATAATGACAGTTTAAAGCTTTCATATTAGTTCAGGTTCTAAACTATGGTTATTAATGTTACATACAAATATTACTGCCTTAAACCCAGGTCAAATATATGGTTGTAAATATAATCAAATTGCCATCTTCATAAGGTGTGCTTTCAGCTTGAAAAGAAGTCAAACAAAAGACTATATATAGAATCATAGAATCATAGAATGGAAGTGACCTCAAGGATCATCCAGTTCCAACCCTCTGCCATAGGCAGGGTCACCTCCCAGTAGAACAGGTCGCCCAAGGCCTCATCCAACCTGGCCTTGAATACCTCCAGGGAGGGAACAGCCACAACTGTAAAGAACTTGCTCCTAACATCTAGTTTGAATCCCCCCTCCTCCAGTTTAAACCCATTACCCCTCATCCTGTCATTACAAGACCTTGTAAATAGTACCCCCCCCAGCCTTCTTTAGGCCCCCTTCAGATACTGGAAGGCTACTAGAAGGTCTTCTCAGAACCTTCTCTTCTCTCAGCCTGTCCTCATAGCAGGGGTGCTCCAGCCTTCTCATCATCTTCATGGCCCTCCTCTGGACTGCCTCAAACAGTTCCATGTCCTTCTTGTGTTGGGGGCTCCAGAACTGCACACAGTACTCCAGGTGGGATCTGACAAGAGCAGAGTAAAGGGAGAGAATCAACTCCCTTGCCCTGCTGGCAAGGCTTCTCTTGATGCAGCCCAGGACACATTGCTGTCTGGGCTGCATGTGCACACTGCCAGCTCATGTTGAGCTTTTCATCACCCCAGACCCCCAGGTCCTTTTCCTCAGGGCTTCTCTCCAGCCACTCACCACCCAGCCTGTATTTGTGCTTGGGATTGTGCCAACCCGGGTGCAGGACCTTACACTTGGTCTTGTTGAATTTCATGAGGTTGGCCTGGGCCCACCTCTCCAGCCTGTCCAGGTCTCTCTGGATGCCATCCCTGCCCTCTAGCAAGTTGACTGTGCCACACAGTCAGGAGCATCAGCAGCATCCTCTGGGTTTAAAGACAAGAGAAAGACCTTTTAATACCAAATGCACCAGAATAAATGCCTCAAAATTTCAGTAGATTTTAAATTTAGAAGAAATGAGAAGCAAAATACAATAGTGAATCTGTATATTTTGAACACGTGGTATTTTACAATATAGTCAAAACCTTTACTGTGCATTAAAGCAGCAGTCTTTGAAAAGGTTTTTATTGCTCTGGTGTTTTTTGGGGGGGGGGGTTATATTTGTGTCTATGTTTTTTTTGTGGGTTTTGGAGGGTTTTTTGATTTGGGGGTTTTTGTGGTTTTTGTTTGGTTGGTTTGTGTTTTTGTGTGTGTGTGCATGATTTATTTTCCCTAAGGAAAAAAAGAGAGTAACATATTTGCTCTCTCTGTTCTCATCCTCTTGGATTTCTGACTAATTGTCTTCTGGCAGCAACTGGACCCTCCTAGGCACATCAATTAAGAAACAACACTATCATTATGAAACCCCACACAGAAGAGCAATGTGGGCTTTTGCTATAAGTATATATAATTGTGCTGGCCTCAGAGCTGCATAAAAGGCAGCCATAAGGAAGACGGCCATGAATTTCTTCTTCAAGCCAACAATATTATCCCAAATCCTCCTAGGATTAAAAATAATTAAAAAACAGTTTAAAGTATCAAATGAGAGTTCTTAAGACACTTTCCCAAAATCTGTAATTCAGAATTTTTCAGTAAGTTTCCCCATCCCCCTTAATATATTTTTTTTCCCTACAGTATAAATAGTTTTATAGAGTATGGCCTGAATGAATGCATCATTCAGAAAACAACATAATTACAGCCATTTCCAGAAAACTGGGTGCCAAAAAAGTTGAAAATCAATTGAAGGTTAGCACTGAAAAATAATTCCTAGTCAGCCTGAAGTATTTTTTTTAGGCTAGTTTATATAAAATTAAATAAGAAGTTCAGGCTTCCAGTGTACCATCAGCTTAGTGGAGAGACTTTTCAGGTTCAGGTGAACAAGTGATTTGTACTGTTCCATCATGTGAAAAAAATAAAACCAAACCACTACATTTCTCCCTCTGGGCATTTCTTGTTCTCAGCCTACTTCCCAGGTTCTCTAAATAGAGAGACTAACAAAACTTCTAAGTTCTTCCACAATATTCTTGACCATGGAATCTCTCCAGAAGAGAGAAAAATCTCCTCAGGTTGAACTTAGTCATAAGGTTGCCCTTACTTAAGTAAGTTTACACCTTCAGTCTCACAAACATATATATCTCTTTTTGACTGGTTTGTTGATTTGGTTTGTTTCCTTGTTTGCTTGTTATTTCTCTGTTAGCTCTTTTAAGTGTATCTCAAAAATACGTCAGCTAGAAATTTTTACTTCTAACTTAGAAAATACAAGGAAGTAGAAAGCAAGACTTTAGAACATGCAGTTTTGGGTATTTCAAATCTTTCCATTGAGTTCAAACACACAAAAAATAGGAAGAAGGAATAATACAACATGCCAGAAGCTCAATTAAATGACCACAGTTAAGTCAGAGAGCACAGTAATAACAGTAGTGTCTAGAAAACTTCTCCCATCCATCTACCTTGGAAGCAGTTATGAAGTTTAGTCTCCTTGTTTCTTTGATAGTCCCTTTGTGGAAGCACAGGACCTGAAGATGAGGAATCAGGTGGGTTTTAATGCTGTAGGCGTACATCAGTGATAGGCTGACATGTTACATTTTGAATCAATTCCCAGAGTTATCTGGAAACACATTCTTACTTTACATGAAATCCCAAAAGCTGTTTCTAGCTTTGCTTGAAAGCACTGCCCACATGTGCCTTGATTTTGTACAGTAGCCGTGTTAGGCAAACCATTCACACAGGATCTCAGCAATTAAACTTGCATTTCAGTGTTTTGCCTGAAAGGGATACAACATGCCCATGTTTAGAGGGAAAATCCAGGAGGCTTTCTGGCATATAGAAATTAAGCTTTTGGTCTAAGGAGGATGTTCCACTGTTTAGCTGCTGCCTTCTCTTCTGAATCAAAGGACCTCCCTGAGGAAACATCTGCTCATTAGATTTTACACTCCCTTTGGGAATCTGCTAAGCCCTCCTCCTCATCCTAAATGAATTTCAACTTTCATCTCCCAAATCCCAGGAAGCCATCAAGCTGAGAAGGGACAACCACTATCTTTCCTCCTATTCAGCAACTAGGTAACAGGAGAGTAAAAAGAAGTCCCCTGAAAGAAAAGTTATCAAAAAAATTGACCTAAAAGAAAGTTACTGAGTGGCTAAGGCACTCCCAAGAGAAAGAAGACATCAGAATCTGGGGATCTACTTTATGGATTTTTTATTCTCATCTAGCAACTGTCAAATATTAGAGGCAGAATAACAGACAGCAGAGGATCCTTCTCCTTCCTTGCTCTTACATCAGTGCCTAAGCCACTACAAGACACATTCACATCCTACTTTAATACCCAGCTGGCACAACTAAAGACACCAGTGAAACAAAACAATAAGAATCTCATCATTAAAACTGGAAGGAACACGAATCGAGAAATTTCAGTTGTTGAGTGAGCGATTACTACCCGAATATTCAACTGAAATACTTTTGTTTGAGTATAATCAAACTTTTGGGCATTAAAAAAAAAATATTTGGGACCCTTAGGTCAAAAGGCTGTTGCATAGGATGCCTGAAATTTGAAAACATTCTGGAAAGTATTTTCCGACATATTATCAGAGTCTTCATTCTCTAGTTTTGTTGGTTTTTGGTTGTTTTTTTTTTTTCTTTTTTCTTTTATCCCTGAAGGGTGTATAAAGGGCATCTAAAACTTTAGTCAATAGATCCATTATTATGATTGGCTGAAAACCATAAACTGCATTCATCAAGCCAATGTGTTGCATCTTGTGTTAAATTATGATGATAAATAGTCCTTTTTTCATGACGTCACCTACTAATCTATTCAGAAATCCATTCACTCCTGCCATTATGCATCATTCACCCTGAAGCCAGCTCGCTGAAAAATCCTCTGCATGACACAGCCCTGCAAGACTGTGTGTTGCTCTGTGGAGACAAATATTTTCTGTTGCGTTTATGTCCTATTGTGAAACAATTGGTTTTTTGGTTCCCAGAGTTACCCCAAGTGTGTAGTAATGTCCTCAGCTACCAGCTTTGAGTATTGTAGCTCATGTACTTCTAATTGTTTACAGCTTACATCAGAACTGGATTGAGTCCATTTGTAGTCATATTGTTTTATCACTACAAGATGATACATTTTGCCACCTTCTTCTAGGTCAAAATTGCATCCTATTGAGAGTCATTGAAAAGAGAACTAATATTCACCAGGGCTGAGCTAGAGATGTATAGCGATTTTATTATTATGTTTGGGATTTTGCTTTGAATTCAGACAAATCTTTCTTGTATAATTACATTTCATAACACTTGAATTACAGCTTACAGAACCAACAATGAACAAGAATAAAAATATTTTGCTAAAATTACTTTAAATCAAATAATTGCCTATGAAAACAAAGAACATTAGCAGCTTTAGGGTTTCTTCATGATTTCTTATTGTTATATACCCATCTTACCTTTTGTTTCAATAAACTGTCTTATTCTTCCAATAGTCAATAAAGAACAGAAGAGACAGGATAAGTCAGGGCCAGTTTTTATAAGATATTGTTCTTACATGTTGGCACTAACAGAGGAAAATCAGGGATGTATTGCAAGGAATGTAGAAGTACCTTGCCTTTAAAAATTCTCATATAAAATAAAATTAATTTTAAAAAATTGGTTCCACTTCCAACATCTATGTGAAATAAATGGGAAATGTAGGATGTGAAGGAGCAGTGTCAAGAGCAAGAACCAAGGACATAAACATCCCATCATTTCAGACTTTTATAATCTTCTTTTCTTGCTATCATCAGCATTACAACATAAAAGCAAAACTAGAGACAACATGCAGCACCTCTTCTCACACAGAGTATGCATGGATCCGCATCACTTTATGCTGGCGTTTTCAGAAATACTAAACATTGGATTGAGCCTGGAATAAAATAATTTCCGCTTGAGATGAACAAAATCCTAACTAATGGAGTAATGATTCTTCTCATCCTCCTTCTAAGGGAGGAATGGACTGACATGTGTTGAGCTGAATCTGCTGCTGATATTCAATACTGCTGTGCTGCAGTCATGCCGCCTTCAAAATAAAGTGCTGGCTGGAGCAAAGTACCACGGGGCTTAAAGTTCAGATTGTAATATGAGATGTTTCCTGTTCCTGTACCTCTCTGGTTTCTGGGATTTTGAAGTGCTTGTCTTTTTCACTGGCCTGGATGCTTGCTGCTTGGGTTGGGGGAATCATGTTAATGCTGGCTTCTGCTACTGCTTTTGCATTTTGCTGTGCCTTTCTGTAAAATAAGCTAAAGTAATTGTGCATTGCATGATTTCCAGTAAATTCCTTACCTCAACCCAGAGTTTTATTTGTTACTTTCCTTCCTGCCTGTGGCAGAAGAGAGGAGCTTGTGAGAGTGGGATCTGTTCACCCAGAACATGGATTTACAATTAGGCTGGAGACAGGATGCTCTTATCATCTGGACTTTTTTCCACAGCTACTTCTGAACACCACCCTGTCAGATCAACCTTTAGTGATCTTCTTCTATCTTCTTCATCACCCTATAAAGAAATAAAACATCCAGGACCCTAAATGTCACTTGTCAATGCAGCTGTCCTTAGCTATAATCATGTTGCCTGCTTTACAAGTATGGCAATCAGGAAGCAGTGGCACAATTCCACCTGCAGCACAGTGTTTCCTACCTCCTGCTCTGCTGATGAAACATCTCTCCACTTAATTAGCTGGACAAAGTAAACATTTTTTTTTACCTGCACTGCTGTAATACAGGAATAGAAAGAATTGCCTCCAGAGAAAACCCAGTTTTATATACACCACTTTTTGCAGCACCACCAAAACTGCTTTGCAAGAAGCACCTTTGTTCCTTCCTTCTTTGTTCTTAATGTATTGGGTACAGATTGTTTGGGAGAAACGTTGAAAAGTGAAAATTATCATTCTAATATTTAGAAGAAGGGATTTAAGCTTCTGAATCATCCCCAAATAATTATGCAAAAGAACTATACTTACACTTAAAGCTGAACAATATACTAAATCCTTGTAATAGAATCCACAGAGCTACTTAGAGAACAATGCTTTGTGCCCTTTTTTATACTCATGCTTCTTGTAGCTAGCTCTAACCTCCACCTTTTGTCACTACTTTTACAGGTAAAATGATGAAAGAAGTCACTGTACAGTTAATAAATTTGGTTGGAAGGACTAAATACCTAAATACATCTGAGTATTCGGCAAAAAGATCTGAGATGGAAGAAGGAATTTTACTTTTAAAACTTCTAGGAAGCCATGGAAACACAGAAATACAGCTGAATTGCTTTTGGGGAATGCAAATTGTCAATATAATTTTGAAATTCTTTTCAAATTCAAATTCCAGCTTCTGTTGAGAGCTGATGTACAGTACATAAGATACACTTTGGGTAGTGTCAGCTAGGAATATTTATAGAAACTTTCTGGTTTTTTATCCATTGAAAAAGTAAAGCCTAAGTACGATACATTCAAAGATGATTTGCAAAATTTTGACTTTTGCTTATGTAAGCAGGCTGTCAGCTGAAACTGAAGATGCTTGTGAGATTTGAAACTCACTTGAAGAGACTTAAGAAAGCTGAATATTTTGCAAAGATCCCTGATAGATGAACACCAGGAATATTTTGTTTGTATTATCAGTTGAAACAAGATATATAAATGATGAGATACAAATCATGAAAAAGAGGTGGTCTTTGATGCAGAATTAACTCAAAAGCAGGGAATCAGCCAACATCTCTGAAATTACATATTATTGTAACAAAATACATTCTGAGAATAGCATTCAGAGTCTAATTATCTGAGGTATTTAGCACTTGTTGCTCCTGTGCAGAGGGTTCAGATATGGCTAGGACTGTATAGAAAAATTAGGCACAGAATTTAGGCAGCCTTTTACACTACACATTTGCATTTAGTATTTTTAAAACCTGATTATAGCATGGTTTAGTTCTTTCCTGCTTCATAAGGGTAGCAACTGCTGATGACCAAGGCAATAAAAATAATCTTGAAGATTGTCACATGAAAAAGTAGTAATTTTACATTCTCAGAAGCCTATATAGATGTTACCTTATTGAGTGTTATTTACAGATTGTCACAGTAGCAGATAGCTATGCTTTACTTTTCCAAGAGATACACTATTACTCACTGAAATCAAGTACACTTGTCTTCCTCCACTGACTTTTGAGGGACTCCTTCTGTGAGGCAAGAAATCATAGAATCATAGAATCATAGAATGGTCTAGGTTGGAAGCGACCTCAAAGATCATCCAGTTCCAACCCCCCGCCACAGGCAGGGACACCTCCCACTAGACCAGGACGCTCAAGACCTCATCGAGCCTGGCCTTGAACACATGCAGGGAGGGAGCAGACACAACCTCCCTGGGCAACCTGTTCCAGTGCCTCACCACCCTCACTGTGAAGAATTTCTTCCTAACATCCCATTCAAATCTCCCCTCCACCAATTTGAACCCAATATATTTATATATATATTTATCCTACTGCCTGTTGCCCACTGTGCTTACCTGCTAAGTGTCTATAGTACTAGATAGTATCTACAGTACTAGGGGATAATGTGCAGTTCTGTTTTCAGCAATCTAGAGTACAATGGAATACATCCTTAATCCTGTTAGGTCTGCAAGGACACCTTTGAAAATATTTTAAAAGATAGATTAGTGTCTCACCAAGGCAGAGATTAAGTGAAAATATTTTCAGATTTGTCATGCAGCATTGCATCTGTTGGGTTATTTATTATTTCCTAGCACATGCAAACTAATAGATCAAATACACTTTAGAGACTCCCTGGAGATACGAGCACCTTTTAGTATATTTAAATACACTGGCCAGAGAAACGGCAGTGTGGCATTTTGCTTTCTTCTTAAGACAACAAAGAGATTGTTACTGCCTATGGAGACACTGCAGCTCCCTGACTAAGTGTGCTGCATGTGTTGGTTAAGGAATCTGAAGTCCCCTTTCATCCCTCTGGCTAGGCATGTTCTTCCTCTGCACAATAGCCATCCTATGTACTCTGTGGCATCACATGCACCTCTCCTGAACTTTCAACGTTAGATCTGACTGTGTCTAATTGCTAGACACAGAGTAAACATTAAACACTCAAACAGAGCTAGCCACAGACACTGCCCTGCACACAAAGTAGCTTCTCCTTCACAGGTGTGACTGGGGCAGAAAGGTGGTTGGAGTAGACGGCAATGCAGTGGAAAAAGAACTTACTTCTCCCTTTTTCCTTCTTCACATGATTTCACATAAGCAAATATGGGAAGTAATACTAGAACATATTGTTTGCAATATGCTCTCTTGGCCATAGGGAAAGGAAGCAGTTTGGGGATTCTTTTAAAAGCAGTTACCATGACATATAGTCTTTATATTTTACTTCGATGATGCCTGCCTTCTGCTCATCTTATTTATTTAGCTTTCAAGTCCTCTTAGCAAGAGAGTTCCTTTCAAAGACATTTTGAAAACCCAGTAAATAGAGAGTCCTACTATAAAATAATTAAGACATTATTAACACTCATCTTTGTGACTTCTCAGTCCCCTAATTTTCCTGCCAAAATGTTCTGCTGGAAACACAGAGGTCCCTACCATAACAATTCATCTATATAGGACAAATAAAGAAAATTATAATGACAATGATTTTATAATATTGAAAGAATAAAAATAGAGTATGAAACCTCAAAATATCTCTGCACAAATACCAGTTAAAAAGAAGGAAAGAGACTTAAAAGAAATTATTAAGTGACAACAGACTTCTCCCCACCCCCCTTCCATGTTGTTCAGATTACTCATGGCATCTGATTTGAAAAGAGGATGACAGAAAGAGAGCAGGAGATTGTCTAAATTTTGCACTGGAAACAAACAGGTACAGACAATGAGAAATTAAGTGTGCTGAAAACTAGTTATCTACTAAGAAATATTAATATACAAGTGAAGTCTATAGAAGGAGGAATTGCTATAAGCAACAAAGGGAAAATGCAGATGTGACAGACAGAGAGATGCCAGGCAATAATCAAAGACAACAGATAGATAACCTAGTTATTCAGACACGCCATATAACTTCTATTATCTGCCCATTATTATGAGGATAGTGGCATGTGCTAGGAAATCATAGACAATGTCCCAGGACACACTTGAAACACAGCAGAGAAGCTCTTGACTTCAAGGATCCTATATTCAGTCTCCAGTGAAGACACTGGGTGAGATATTACAGATCTAAAGAATATCATATAGTTAAAAGCTGTCAGAGGAGTAAAGGGAAGATCAGCTGTCTTGAGAGATAAGACAAACCACAGGCTCTCCACAGCAACAGACAGAAATTAGGACTTAACAATGTTCCCATACAGACAATGACTACAGACCTGACACACAAAATTTGTGTTCTCTCTATTTACTGCTTAAATATGTGTATTTTTCTCACAAATGGTTTTGCCCTAGTTAAATAAGCTTTACTTTTTTGAAGGAGGACATCCAGTCACCTAGTTGTTACCTCTAACTAATCCGAAAGAGGCAACAGTATTTGCAAGTCTCACTGTGGTGCAGTTTGCATAAAAACCTGAAGTTTCTCTTTTGCCCAGTTTGCCAGCCACAACCACAATCTCCTTGTATTGCTTTAGTTATAGCCTACTTCAAAATGGACACATTTATTTTAAAAATAAATAGAGACTAAGAAGAGTAATTTGCAATGTAAGGAAGAATGGAGTTGTCCTCTAGCAAAAGATTTGCAGGGGCTGAGCTGCTGGTGAAGAAAATGTTAAGTCAGAGTATTGTCAAGTATTAACTGCTTTTCTTTTACTTTTCTTCCAGTTTTCTTTGGTATGTTTATTAATCTCTTATAAGCTGGATTCCAACAAAACCTCCAGTACCTTTTTCCAGTTCTTGCACATATATGATGACTCTTTTTCATGGCTAATCTGGTAGTTTGTTTCTGTTCAGACCTTCTGCTACCACTCTGGCATTAATTCTACCTGCAACTCAAGCTACATTTAATCAAATGCATGAACTAAATAATAGATGCATGCACTGAATGAAATGCCAGCATTTTCAGCATCCTCATCAAGCTTACGAGTAGAAATACAGAGAATGAGCACCATCACCAGATGAGAAACAAGAGACAGGAAAAGTTTAAAGTTTAATACCCCATTTTCGGCACCCATTCTTACAATTACCTTGTCCAAATGTGTCCCAAAAGGAGTAAAAAAAAAAAAAAAAAAAATTTCCCCAGAATCACAAGCTAATATATTCCCCCACGAAGATGTAAGAGAGAGGAATACACATTTCAATCTGATTCCTCCACAGCACTTTGCAAAAACAAACCAATTTCTCTGGAAGAGTTGTCATTCGGCTGCTATTTTCCAACCTTCCCTTTATTCCAAACTCATTTCAGGTACTGTACTTTACACCTCTACATGCAGGTTAAAATATTTTACAACAGCTACATTTCAACAGCAGAATACAGTCACTGTGTAGATGTAGATGTGTTCAGAGCTTCATGAATACATTCAGCAGTTAGGAATTGGGGAGAGAAGAGAACAGGGAAATGGATTTAGTGTTTGCATTCTTTTCTGGGCATGAAACATTTTTCTCTCATTTAAAGAACAGTATTTGATTAGTTTGACATGTTGAAGTTCCAGCTGAAGAGCAGCACCAGATGAGCCCATGCTCACCAGCATCAAGAAAATGTCTCCAGTGCATGTTTTTTTGCCAGTGGTTTCCAGAAAGTGACAGGCTGTGTGGGGATCCACATATCAGCTGTTTCATTGTGCTCATTCCACATTCAGGTGGTTGAGAAGGCACATACTGGTGAACTCACTCCATTGCTAAGTAGATCAGATCTATAACAGCAAACTGAAGGAAAACTTACACCGGATGATTGGAAAGACGACAGCAATGAGGCAGAGAAGGACCTGGGGATGCTGGTAGATAGTAGGCTGAACATGAGCCAGCAGTGTGCCCAGGTGGCCAGGAGAGCCAATGGCATCCTGACCTGTATCAGGAATAGTGTGGCCAGCAGGACAAGTGAGGTTGTCCTTCCCTTGTACTTGGCACTGGTCAGGCCACACCCTGAGTACTGTGTACAGTTCTGTTCCCCTCAATTCAAGAGAGATGTTGAGGTAGTGGAACGTGTCCAGAGTAGGGTGACGGAGCTGATGAGGGGCCTGGAGCACAAGCCCTGTGAGGAGAGGCTGAGGGATCTGGGACTTTCTAGCCTGGAGAAAAGGAGGCTCGGGGGTGACCTCATCGATGCCTACAACTACCTAAAGGGAGGTTGTAGCCAGGTGGTGGTTGGGCTCTTCTCCCAGACAACCAGCAACAGAACAAGAGGACACAGTCTCAAGTTGTGCAGGCTGAATGATAGGTTGGAGGTCTCTTCCAACCTGGCTTATTCTATTCTATTCTATTCTATTCTATTCTATTCTATTCTATTCTATTCTATTCTATTCTATTCTATTCTATTCTATTCTATTCTATTCTATTCTATTCTATTCTATTCTATTCTATTCTATTCTAAAGCTACTCTAACACGGCATATGTCCTCATTCTCCAGCCTCTGGGACACAGTATTTCTTCTGCTAGGAACTATTTTGTCCTTCCCTATTATATTGAGCCTCTACTTTGATTACCAAGAACTGTAGAAAGCCTGTGTCACCTCCAATTAAGCTGCCTCCCCAAAGTACACAGGAATGGGCACTGGCCTGCACATACATCTCCTCACAACTAAGACCATCAGGCACTTCAACATTAGCACTTCTGCACAAGGCAGTTAGTGGGAAGTTTGAGGCCAAAGGCCAACAGAAAAATGCTCATTGGCTTTCACAGAATAGTCCTGTCTTTTCACCTTTGATTAGTCAGCTTTTAAATATTTTGGCTGGAGGATGCCACTTGTATCGTGTTTGGTGAAGAAGATGGGTAAAGCTGCTAGTGTCAAGGCACAATATATGATACTGGGTTTCTGACTTTTTTCTGAATAATACTGACTAGCATTGATACAGTCACTGGTGTTGCCTTTTTCTGAGTTATCTTAGGTCAGCAGCTGCTAACTAGTTTGGTAAGAAGTGAACTTTGATGTGTCTACATCACATGGAAAAGCAAGGACACAAGTTTCCTCTGCTGAAACTAAGAGGTCAGTAGCAGCTGCTTTAGTTAAAATACATTTTATAACACACAGAAATACATAACCGTTGGATCAAACAAGAAATTGCCTTCTCCCTATGGAAGCTAGGATTTCCAAAGAACAAATAATTCTTTAAGACTGAGTAATGAGAAAACTTGCTCTGAAGCTCACTAGTATGGTAGAATAATCTTAGAGGGCGTACATGTACTTTCCAAGCTGTACTACATTATGCTTCTAGGTTTAAAATTCTCTACAATTAAACATTTCAAAATGGTTTTAAAATCAGATAGTTTACCAAATATTACATTGGTAAATTAGCAACAAACTTCTCTGAATGGTAGATAAGCTTTAGAGAGTGATAACAGAAAAGTGAACACCATTCACCATAAATAAATAAATGAATAAATAAATGCATGCATTATGGACAAGCAGTCAGAATCTCTGTCAAAGATGTATGGTGCCTTGGGTATAAATCAGTATAGCTCCACTGACTTTAATGACATCAGGCCACTTTAAGACAGCTTGACACCTAACTCAGTTGGTGTACTGTTAGCAGTACCATCAAAGACATAATCAGCTGCTTTCTGGTGTTTGCTTAGCTGCTGGGGCCAAACACATCTGCTTCATCTGCACCTACAACACAATCTCAGGTCACCTAGGTGTAAATTATATTTCTATAAATACAGAAAATGCTTTAAATTTAAAACATTTTCATTATAGTTATGGATTGGATTGGATCTCTTTCCCCCCTCNACCTGTATATGTACCTCATGTATCTGCGCCCCTCCCTGTACCTTAATTCAGCTGCTTTATCCCCTCCTGGGGACAAAGGGCCCCAAAGGCTATACAACCAAACATGTTCGTTCTTTCACCTAACCACACACACACATTATATCTTAAAGGAATCAAAAATAGAGAAGCCACAAGGTCAAATGGAGCAAAGCAAAGCCTGAAAAAACAGCTGGAACAGTGAGAGGGAGAGTGATAGTAGCTTGTTCTGCAAAATATAAGCAATTTCTTCAGGCCAGTTGAGTGAGATGAACATATCTTTATTATAAAGATTCTGAGAAGTCTACCCCTCTCAAACCTTTGGAAAATTCTGATTACCAGCTAAAATTGTAATTTTTAACATGCTACAGTTCTTCATTAACACTCTGGCATGATAATTATTCTAGGATGATCTGACCATCTATTCCTGACATGATCAGATCCTAAGTGGCTAAAGACCTGGCTGCTTCAGAAATCTCTTACTATCATTTCAACAAGTATCAGCAAAGCTGCTAGGCTTGAAATCCCATCCACATAAACAACAGGAATTGGTGTCTGTGTATTCTACACAGGCAATCCTCAGTTTGGGAACTTTATCCTTTCTGATTCAAAGACCCTCTTTCTTAACCTTTTGGGGGTATGGCAAAGACTACTTATTTCAATTAAGCAATTCAAGAAGTGGCAGCTGAAAGCCAAAGAGTCAAGGTTATTATTACTATGGTTACTTGGAAAGAGTGTTATTTATTTGATAGTGCTGGATGATGCATATTTTCTTGCTGTATTGTTACATGAATGTGCCCAGAAAATAGGATAGTAATCTTTTAATTGTTGAATATATCAAAATAAACAGAAGCATGTTGACAGAGGGCAAAGGCATGGACTACCACCATAAAGACAACTGACTGTGATTTGGTGTTATCCTGAATGTTTTCTATTATATGAGCAGACAAACCAAGCAAATTTCCTGAGGCCCCACAAATTTTTGTCTTACTAGGATACACTTCTTGTGATGTTATTTGTAATCACAAGTAAAAAGGTCTTAGACCCTTTTTTTACTAAAAGGGTCACCCAACTTTGAAACAAACATTCACTACTGAAACAAACATTCATACATACAGAAGAAAATATAAAATTACCAGCACCAAAGCCTCTTGGGCCTTAAGAGAACCACGGGCTGCATTAATCTTCCGTAAAATGACCTAACTTTCATGAATCTCATGGAAGAACACTTTGCTGAATTATAATACTTCCTCTCAGATGCTGTTTTCCTTCTCTCCCTAATTCACAGCCATATTGTTTGACAATTTTTTTACCAGCGACACTACTTGTGTTCTATGTTCTCTTTAGCACAGAGAGCAGTCACCACTTCACCTTAAAGAAAATTTTGCTCAGATTTCTCATTTTCCTTATATTTGGAAACTGAACCCATATTTTAAAGCATGTTCTCTACCTAAAACCATGACTTCATTTTCCAGTGAGTTACAAGCATATGACATTCCACCTGAAATTCCTTCAGATGGAGTACAACTGGCTGAGATCAAATAAAGCATACAGAACATTTGACACAACCAAGAAAGCTACTTGATGCCCACATTAACACATCCTTTTTGTCAGATGTCATTTGACAAAAATACACTGGGGCAAATTCTGTACGTTTGCTAGGGGCCTTTTAAAAGAAAAAGTGCCATTATAAGATAATAGCTGTGTCTAAGGTTCACAAAGGAACATAAAGAAGTGGGGTGTTCAAATTATGTTCCTCACTTCTACTGTTTCTGCTTAACTGATCATCTATCCAAGACTACAAATACTGTAAAGGATATTTTAGCACCACAGAAATGACTGGCAATAGCAGCAATGAGATAGCAACAATGACAGACTGTCCCCAGTGAATACTCTCCCATAATAAAACCACAGTTACAATCTGTGCTCCTCCCGTGTTTTCTCAAGGCATCATGAATCTAATACTCAACTACTGTAAATCACTGGAGCTCAGCAGTGATCACTGATTTAAAACAGATAAGGATCAGTTAAAGAGCCTTTAATGAGAGATGGTTTATCACTATTGTTTTCATGCAACTGTTAAGCAGAAATGCTATAGTAAGAAAGCATTTTTAAAATTAATGGAGAAAAATAAACATAAATAATATCAAATTTTTAAAGTGGTACATGGGGAAAGCTCAAGAACATAATCTAGTGCTCTGATACATTGCTTCTGCAACATGGCACTGAAGAAGGTGTGGGGCTCTGCAGGGAATATGCAGTCTGCGTATCATCATTGTATTTTGAACTCTGTTGGAGGATCCAGTATCACTGATCTGAATAAAGTCTGAAAACGACACATGCAAATCTGAGGAAATCTCTTTTATCTCTTCCAGAGCCACAAGATCTCACATGCAGCACAACCAGTACAGATCCCACACTAAGTTTGAAAAGCGAGACTTAGGCAATCTGTACAGCCTTGGCATACAAACATAGAATAACAGACATCAAAACAGTTCCATATAATATCTTAGAATATATTTCTGTCCTGTTTCTCTCACTAAATCCTTTCTGACCAGGATTTAGTACCTTGTTAGGTATGTCTGAAGGTAAAAACCTGCCTCCTCTTCCTAGTAGAGCTGAAAAAAAATTAGAAAGATAGAGAGCTTAAGCATGAGTGTGGCAACAACAAGCCTTCCTAGCACCTAAGCTCTGGGGGTAGCTAGGTTGTTCAGCACCCAGGCAGTCCTTCATATGATTTGTGTTTATTTTTCTTAACAGAGATTGCTAGATTTGTGCATGAGCAGTTCATGTTATGTTTTAATTGCTTTGCAGAGGTATTACTATACTTGCTATCCACTGTGCTATGCAAATGCTTTCAAACCCTTATTTGTAGAGGTATGCATTAAGTTTTGAGGCAACTAACCATTCACCAATAATGTATGGCTTTGAAAAGACACTTTTCCCCCTCCCCCCCCCAACTGCACAAAGGATTTTCCAGGTTTGCTATGTCTTTAAATAGCAAATACAAATCTGATAATGTAAGTATAGAGTAGGAATTCAATTTTACTGTGGTAATTGTGTTCCTTACTTTTAAAATGGGTAGGTCTCAAAGAAAAGTCTTTCAAAGAAGCGTTACAAACCTACAGGAGGTTATAGATAAAATCACATGTACAATTCCATGTTAAGTAATAAAGAGTTATTGGTAATTAAAAAAACAGACATGACTAGTAATTGCTGATTTATTTTTTTTTTTAATTAAGCACTTACATTTCTAACAGTAGATTTTTTTCATTTTATGGCAGCTTTTCTTATTATCAAACATTTCCAAGAAGGCTTATAGCCATAAATTGTGGAAAGTTTAGTTTAGTTTTGTTTTGTTTTTTGTATACAGCAATTCCATTGTTATGATTTAACCTAAGAACACTAAATTAAAATTGATTTACTAAATGGGTTAAGGATAGCATACTTATTCAAGATTTCAACCCTATTTCATGCTTAGACAGGCAGATCTTAATTATACACAAAAGAATACAAATGTTATTAGCATGATAATAATTATTTAGAAGTCATCCTCTTTAAAAAAAAATTAAAGCAGCATTGTCATTCGTGCAGCCACATTTTTCAATAGAATGACAGCTACGCTAGTCATAGATATGTTCAAAGAACATATACAATATTCAAAGCTGTGCAGCCGACATGTTATCAGGATAAGCTAGAGTAGGTACTGCCAGAAACGCACTGCACACTAATCATTATGTCCTATCCATAGTAGTACATGCAAATACAATCCTTTGTGACATTTTGTCAAATATTTTGAGGTTTCCCTACTTATCGTTTTCCCCTTTGTGCTCATTAACATACAGCCACACAGAAACTGGAGGAACGGATGGTTTGTACTTCAGTTATTCACAAGGATAACACCATGACAAATTAATGAAAGGGAAATTAAAGATTTAAGTATTTTGAAGTCTAACAGATGAATCAAAGGGCAGAAAAATTTATGTTTGCATTCACAACTGGGTTTCCTCATAACTGATGGAGAAAATGCAGTGCTTCAGTCTGCGTCTGCTCTAGAAGATGTAAACATTACATGTAGTACCCCACACACAACATACTCAATAAATCAGTTTATAGGTTCTGCGTTTTCCTAGCCTATGCTGCAGGTCAATAGCCACTGTCAATGAGCCTATATTCTATTAGATTGAGAAAATGTAAAAGTGGTTCAGGACTAAACAGCTGGCCCCAGTACAAGCGATGCATTTCTCAGCATTGATTTGTCAGAACTGTTTCTGTTGTCTTGTTGCTGTAGGCTGGCATTTTTAATTATTTTGGAGACAAATGGATCATTCATAAACAGAAAATCTGTAGGGCTTCTTGTCAAATTAATAAAATAATAATGAAAGTAGTCATTTTGGATTGCAAACTGTCAAAATACCTGAAAAGCTCTACAGTAATCTACATGCTTAAGCAACCTAAAATGCTTCTCTGTGCTATTTTAAATCCTAAGTACTATGACATAAAATAGATTGTATAGTGTCCATTGTATCCAATGACACCTACTGTGACAAAACCGACTACGTTTAATGACCTTTTTAAATCTTATACCTAGAGTCCATAAAAGCATTGTAATTCAGTTGTAAAACACACTTTAATAATCAAAATGCAGCTGTTAAAATAGCATTGCTCATAATTCTAACTTCAGGCAATTTTTTTGTTTTTAATGCAGAAGAGCAGACCACAGTTTAAAATTCCTATGAGGTCACTATTGGCCATTACAGTGTTTTTTTGCAACTTAATAATAGATGTTTTAAAGTTTAAGTGCAGCCTCAGGCACTCATAAGCATTTATTACAAATCGCTGGTTGCTTCCCTTATGCAGAGAGGAATAACATTTACATACAGTAGCACAGATTAATAAGATAAAAAATTTGAAAAAGCCGTCAGTCAGGGAGTAAAACTGGTGCTAATAAAGCCCACTATATTCTTCGGAAATATCAAGCCGTCTGTTCCAATATTTTGCCATTCCCCATGAGGTATACAAATCCAAATCAGATAAGACTCAAGCAATGCCAAAGACATGCTGCTCTGCTCTCCAGTGGCATCCAGCCGAATCTTTTATTTATCTTCAGAGCAATTGTACATTCTCCTGTACTAAAGACTGAAATAAACCGAATGGCCCTCATCTGAAAGTTTCATAAAATGGGGCCCACTTCCTCCTTGTTTGCAAAGCCATGATTAGCAACTATACTGCAGTGCAAAGTGCGTGCTGTAGTACGTGTACATAATACCAGGCGTGGGACCACCGTTGTAAAAGCAGAGTTAAAAAGTCCCGCGTCTTGCTGTACTTCAACATGATGCTCACATGAAACAGAACACAGAGAAAATCAAATTGCTTAAGCAAATGGAATCCAAGTAGTCTTGCGCTTTTCTGCTTTCTATTAGAGAGGGAGCTCAGAAGCCCGTCTGCCAAAGACATTAGGCGAGGTAAAGCACAGTTCTTGTGAAATAGCACACACAATGTGGCATTATGATTAAACTGCAAAGGTACTTGTTATAACAAATCACTTTGTAAATCAAATAAACTACAGCATAAAAAAAGAACATAAAATCATTGTTGCACCCATGTAATGCCAATAATTTTAAAAGTACAGCATTAAGAGCAAGAAGTCAGAAGGAGACCAATCAGTAATTTTTAGTAACATTTCTCCCAAAGACAAACTACATTTATTTACAGGAATATTTTTACCTCTGGAGCAGAGTTGAGAATTGAAGACAGAAAAGAGATATGGTTTCTTTCTCATTTTTCTTCAATAACACTGTCATATTAATATTGAATAATTACTAAAAATTGTAATACAGTGGTGTAATATTACCTTTTGCCAAATTGCATTAATCAAAAAGTGAGCTTACTACAATCAGGTAATTAAGTCTAAAAAAATTTGGCATATTCGCATAGCATATCTTCCTAGGATTTTTTGCTGTACTGCAGTGCTTTTAATTCCTGGTTGTTTTTTGTCACCCTTTTTTTTGGTTGTAGCTGCTGTTGGGGTTTTTTTTGTTTTACTTGCAGGGATGCCAAGCAAAAAAGTAAGTAAATGGGAGCAAAATAATGCCCAAGAGCAGGTGAGGAATGATAGCCACCTTGCCTACTCAGAGCTTGTACACAATAAAATAAATCCTGCTGACTTCCTTAAAAACCAAGACTATTGTTCACCAGGAGGTGTAGTAAACACGGCTGCCTAATTACATGCAAGCAAGCACCCCAGTACATTTTGGCTCATGATACAAAAATAAGGAGTTTCTTGTTCTGGTGGGTATCCTTCTGGAATACAAAAAAAAACCCCAAAAAAACCCCCAAACAAAAAACCCAAACCAAAACCCTGTATACATAGTAAAGATCATTTCAGGTATATATTAAACTGGGTAGTCAGAAAGAGCTCTTTTGTATAATGTCACAAAGCAACCTTTAATGCTAATAGAATAAATGCACACAGAATTATTTTTACAGTCTTTTGTCTGCCAAGTTTATTTTTAATGTGAGCAAAGGTTTCTTTTAGAGATCAGCACCTAAACTTGTAGAATCACTGTGCCAAGATAGTATTAACAGGGAAGAATTTTATTAAAAGAATGTGGATTTTTCTGCTGATTTTTTTGTCATTTCTCAGAACAGTGTCTGTAAAGCATAGTTCCTTCCACCAGTCTATCCTAGGCTAGCTGTGAATAGTGCCCATTTTGAGATTAGGAGATTAGGTTATTCATCACTTGAGATGCTCCCTGCTGTGCAGCTACTATCAGAGCGCAGCCAAATCAAAACATCTCTGGAAGGCATTTCAGAATAATTGAATGCATCATAATTTCCCTATTAATACATATCTCATATTACAGATTATGCATGAAATGTTCACATTATCTGTTACTTTTTGTTAGCATCTTGCTCCTTGCCAGTAAATTTAATACACAGAGTGAATCAGCATGCCATGATGAAGGGATAGGTTACTGATAGCCATTTTTTCAGGATTCAGTAGAAAATTAAAGTAAATCGATCATTTTATAGCCCCACTGGAATGTCTACAAGGGCATGTTGCTAAGCAAATGGTAATTTAAATGTACTGTGTAATTTTTCTAAGCAATTTACTGAAAGCAGATTTTATTTCTCACTTACTTAATATCAGATGTTCTTTATCTGTTAGTGCATGATGTATCAGTTATAGAAAAATTATTAATCTATGGTTTAATCAAATAGCAAATATACAGTGATTTGACAGCTAGTTGTATACATATTAGGATGTCTTAATTCACATGAATTACTGTAATAGCACTTGCTATTATCTTAAAAGACACAAGATGATTAAATTATAGACATAAAAATCACAGTAAGTTCCAGGTAAATCAGCATAAATCCTAAAGAAACATTAATCCAGTTGTCTATTATATTTTACCAAAAATATAGTAATATTTGTCCTTTGCCTTTTATCTTATTTTAACGTGTGAATAGATCTACACTTTCAAAACTTATCTAGGCACTGAACATACCACACCTATCTCAGCACCTACAGAATTTACCAGAATTAAAACAGAAATTAGGATGGGATTAAAAAGATGTCATGAATGTTTCAAGGCGATTAATTATCAGATGGGACCTGTGCCCAGTATATTATATATTCAGCACACATATAATGCTTTTAACAAGGAATATTTAACATATACCTCAGGTAACTCCTAGCCCACTTTTAGGCAAAATGCCAGTTGGCTTTCAATGCAAATTTTTGCCTCAACGGCAGAAGGATCAGGTTCATCAGAGTATTTTAAGAATGCTTCCAAGTATGCAAATCATTTAAAAAATAAATAAGGTCATAGAAAATAATCTCTCTCTTCCCCCTCACTTCAGAATGTGCTTGATGACAGCCTTCATTTTTATGAAATACAAAGAAGTCTCCATTTATCCTTCAGGTTCCTTACAATGAATGTAGGGTCCTCCTACTGCTGATGCACAAAATGTATTATTGCCATTAATGAAAAAGTTAATGGGCCATTTTCTTATATATCAATTTACATTTTACAATTTGAGTATACAAATGATATGTACAGCAGAGAGCTGATTATTTTTGCTCAAGGAAATAGTTTTAATGTGTTTTATGGACATCAAATGTTGTGAATAATGATGCATCCACAGAATGCAAATAGGATGACAGCTCTTGTGCTGTGATCAACAGTCCTTGCATAAAAGGTCTGCAGTGGCAGTAATATTCTATGGAGGGTCTGAACACTAAAAAATGGGAAACAAGAGGATACCATGATGTTCAAAATGTACATCAGGAGATAGATTTGAAATTGTCACTAACATCATTACTTCACCAGTACAGTGTAATGGCAATTTACAAGTGAAATATACTACCAAATCTCATTTTATACCACAGTGTTTCACAGCAAAATATTTGTCTAGCCTTTTTTTAACAGCTTTTTCTCAGGTTGGAACTTTTTTATTTTAACCGCATGTGCTTGTCCAATGCATGTGCTGTGTTACATAAGGCCAGCTAAAGTGTATCAGTACCAACTCCCGGACTGTTGATCTCACAGGATAGTCTGTGTAGGTAGGAGTGACCACAATATATCTCTCCACATCATGGCACTGGGAGTGAGGTACCATCACTTAGAGGTTCTGGGTGGCCTCAGAATCAGCTCTTTAAGACTGCTTTTCCTAGAAGAATAATTTTACTAACTCCCACAGGAGGTCCCCAAAGGGCCTAACTAGTTATATCCATGGATTGAAGTAGTAACTACTTTTGAGACCTAAAATTACACTGATGCAAATGCAAGCAGTCCTAGCTAGTAAAGGAAAAATTCTGAGCAGCTCAGTCTGGCAGGAGAACTGACATGCATACCAGTTATGTGTACCGCAAGTCTCCACCACACAAGGAAAACTTCATACAATATGTTTGGAATATATTTGAAAAAGAAGATACAAAATACATGATCAGACAGAACTGAAGTGTCAAAAGTGTTTCCTTCCACAGCACTACGCTAATTGTCACCAGGACAGGTTTGTAAATTGATACCAGACCTGCAAACTATTTTCTAGAGTTTCTCATTCTGGCTGCAAAAGGAGGTGCAATTATTGCAGTTTTCAAAATACTTCTTA
Organism: Psilopogon haemacephalus; assembly: GCA_013396835.1. Lineage (NCBI taxonomy): Eukaryota > Metazoa > Chordata > Aves > Piciformes > Megalaimidae > Psilopogon > Psilopogon haemacephalus. The sequence continues at coordinate 364,834 of VWZI01004364.1, forward strand.
TGCCTCAGCAATCCATGTTAAAATGCAACACTGAATTTTTATTTAGTTCCCCTCAAATCCGGTGCTGATAAACAAACTATGCTGTGCCAGCACTCCTCAGGTCGTTTCAGATTTCAAGATGTACGATGGTTACAGTGGACGGTGTAAATCAATTTTAAGCCAAGCTATTAGAAACAGAGTGGCTCAAAAGACATTCAGTTCATAAAGTGGCGGAGGAGAGAAAAGTAAGAACAGATGTTGTGGCGTGGCGCACCTTTGTTACATGTGCTATGCAAAGTAGCCTGTAACTACTGGCTGTGCCAGCTCTAAGAGGAAAAGAGTATTTTTTTTAAAGTAGAATGCACAACTGGTCTGCAAGCATAGCTAAAGCAGCACACTGCTCCTCTAAAGCTCCAAACATTGCCAAAAGACTCCTATATGCCGCATTTTAAAAACTACAATATTTTGTATAAAGTCCCTGCCAAAATGCTTTCCGTAGTGTCTCTGAATTACTGGGGTGTTGCACCTGAGTGTGATTATAAGGAAAGAAACTGTAGAGTTACTGGATGTCGACTGCTGTGTACATGAGTTAAAATCAAGGTGATAGCTAGAGCTGTACACGAGCTTAAATACTGTGTAGATATAGATACGGCTACAGGTACAGGTTTTGGGGAACTTCCAGGAATCCACAGTGAGCAACTCCAAACACAGCTCCACTTTCCAAAATTCAGGCTGATGACATGTAGAGACTCCAGAGCTTTCTAGAAATCAGAATTGTGAACAAACATAAGCTGAGGCAATTCAAGTGATGAGGCCTGGGATGGTGGATTTAGAGCCTTGCTCTCTAGTATCACCTGACGTTTCTTCTCAAAATGAAAACAGGGCTAATGTTCCTTTAGTCATGTCCTAGCTACTCTGACTGCTGAAACAAGGGTATTGTGTTCACTGGTGGCACTTTCAGTTTGCATTCAAGTAGGCAGGTGGATAGCAAAGTCTGTTGGCCATCTTTTTGCAACCAAAAATTGGGTAGTGCACATTTGTCACTTCAGATCCCTGTTTTTTAGGAGACCAATGCCGTTTACTGGAATTCAGATTAAGTCTACCTGGTCATATCAACAACACAAAAACATTTTTTAGGCTAGCACTGGGTAATCTAGTTAAGCATGAAGAAACCATCAGGATTTTGGATAACACAGAATCTCTGAATAAATACTCCATTTCTGATGCTAACCATTATGCTAAATCTCTGCAGAATTTTAACAATTTTACACAAAAAAACACCATCCTGGAATCATTTTGACTGATCATTTTTACAAAGCAAATACTATGTGAAGTGACAATTCACTGCCATTGCCCTGTTTCTGCATATCAAATTTCTCCAATCTTCTTCCAAGAAAACAAAACTTCTGATTAGAAGCAAAGGGCTCATCTGTACAGCAGTAACTTAACCTCGAGTAACTCCTGCAACTTCTTTTCACTCTCATATGAAAAGAACATGAAGATTTCTTCCTACTTGCAGAGATCACGGCGGGGTTGTTTTGTGCGCATGACTAATGCAGTGCAGCTAGGGCAGGGAGAACAAAACATGTATTTTACAGTCACAGGAAAAATACAGAGAGGAAAAGAAACATCCCCCCAAAGTAATACAAGTTAATAAAACAAAACCATTATTCTCCTAAACATGACAGGCACAATCTTTCTTTTTTCGTCTGTTAAGTTAGCAATCCATCCTGAAGAATATAAAAAATATCCTGCTGCACTAGTGCATTTTGTAACAATACAGAACCCTCCACTACCAAAACCACTTGGAATTTGTAATCCAAAGAAAGATTTACTGTATTTTAGCATATATGAATTGAAATGCAACTTCTCTGAATAAGACTAATTATTTTTTTATCATTATGTATCAAACTGTAACCTGTGTTAAGAAAGCTGGGGAAAAAAAGACAAAAACAAACAAAAATAAAACCAAAATAAATTTGATTAACAGCTTTCTCCAAACTCATATCGATAGCAACAATTGATCAAATTCCACTCCTGATCACAAAAATACATATTTCATTGATTATAAATAGAGTAACGTACATTGTGTATGCATATATTTCCTCTAAAGACATTAGGCATTAAAAGGATGTTTACTTTTAAGCATGTGGTAAGGTGTTTTTGATGAACAAAGGGAAATGCTATTTTGTCAGTGTCAAAAGGAGCGTCTAAATGCTTTTTTTTGGACTGTAGATCAAAATGTTTACAAAAATACAATCAGCGTATATGTATTTTCAGTTAGCTGTTTCTTGTCCTTTACTATTAACTTTCTAAACAAGTTTGCAGCTTGTTTGATAATAAGAAAAAAATACCACTCTAGATTAAATCAGTAAAGACAGAGTCAGCCTAAATAAAAAGAAGCACAAAAAAAATATTTAGAGCATAATCTGGAGCATAACAGTCCAGATATATTTAGTCATGAGATTAAAAGATGGGATAAAAATTAATGAAAATGAACTAGCTATTTCAAAAAGCAAGGACCAAACTCTTGCAAATAGGAGGCTTCGATTGGTATTAGTAGTCCAAGGACTAATAATGATTACTAAAAGTGAGCAACTACTGTTTCCCAAATATTTATGTTGCCAAAATTCCAAGCTGATTTGTTGACAAGCTTAGAAGTCAATGATGACACCAAAGTGTTTTGCAATTCCTGTTTCTACAATTAGGATATATTTCTTGAAGGCAGTAAGTCAATGTCCAAGGAGTGCCAACAGATCAGTTCTGGTTTGCTGATGTCCAGCCCAACACCTAACACACTACAACCCACCTAGTGCTTCAAAGTCACCTAACTGGTAGCTTAGGCACTGGAGGCAATTGAAAACTGGCAGCTATTTTTTTGGGAGCTCTGGGCAATCTCACTGGGGGAGACGGTTCTTAAGAAGCACTATTACGTGTGTTTCCCTGGAATAGCACCAGCTTGTACAGGTATCTGCTTAATCTCCACACTTGTAGAAGAGGAGCAGTAGTTTTTGAACAATGTATTTACTTAATTATGCCAGTGGGTATCATTTTCACATTTTGCTTTTTGTGGAAATCATCTACTTCATTTTAAAGGTGTAAAAATTGGACCTTGTGAAGGTTAAACAGCTTGTCAAGAATTACTGTAATCCTGATTCTGACACTAACTAGCTGTGCCAATTTGGATTTGTCACTTCATTTCTCCAAGCCGCTCCTTCCCCATTTGTAATGTCACTTCCAAACTTTATTTAGTGGTAAAGTGCTAATGTAAGTGCAAAGAATTACTAATCCTGCGTGTGGCAGACACTGGGATGTTATTCAAGATCTGCTGGCTCCTAGTCCTGTGCTTTACTCTAGATCTTGAGATTGCTAAGGGCTGTTCCTTAACATGTGCAAATTCAGACAAAGGGTTGATGTGCTCTATTGTGAACCTCATTAGGAAAAATGTTTCTGGCAATTAAAAACCTTCTATTTCTACTTACTCACTGCAAAACCCTAAACTTTTTCAGGTTCTCAATTACAATGAATAAAGCATTAAAATATTTGGGGCAGTCATGTTTTTCAGTATTCTGCATAATTCACAGTAGGACTAAATAAATATAGACAGAAAGATAGGGAAAATATAAATTGGTATTAAAGGCTGTTGTTTTAATTGGACTGGGAGAGAAGAAGTAGAAAGATACAACCTGTAGCTCTGGTGTTCATGGTTTTCCTGCCTTTGGTGAAAATTATGGTGCAACCTCCTTGCAGATTTTCCCATTTCCCGATATCTTGCAGAAAGCCACATTGATGTCCAAGCACAGGACAGATCAGGATGCCAAGGTACGGCCAGAACACAGGGCTTATTTGTTCCACAGAGGGTTATTGTCACTTTTTGACAGAAGTTTTAACTCAGTTGTAAGCTACATCTCAGATATTCCTCCTAACATTCAAGTAAACACATTAACACATGGCACATATGTGGTATGTATCATTACTGTGCAAATCTGGAAATTGGTGGTATTTCCCAAATAACCAGCTAATTTAGGAATGCAAACTTTCATAAGGCAACATAGGGCTTTATGAGATCTAGCAATAAGAATCGGCTGTGCAAGATAAGTTGTCAAGCAAGGACAAGGCTCTTTCATTCCTCTTCACAGCTTAGACTTTTGTCACATAGACCAGTGTGGTGCTTTGGCCCTGGCTGGGGGCCAGAAGCCCACCATAGCCGCTTTATCACTAACCTTCTTAGATGGGTCTGTGGTCTGTGCCTGGCAAGATCATGGACCGGATCATCCTGAAGGCTCTGCTATGGCACATGGAAAACAAAGCAGAGGTGATTGGTGGTAACCAGCATGGCTTCACCAAGGGCAAATCATGCCTGATTAACTTGCTGGCTTTTTATGATGAAGTCACAACAACTGTGGACAAGGGAAGGGCAACAGCTATCATCTACATGGACCTGAGTAAAGCATTTGACTCTGTCCCACATGACCTCCTGGTCACTAAACTGGAAAAACATAGACCGGATGGGTGGAGCACTCACTGGATAAGGAATTGGCTGGATGGTTGCACACAGAGTTGTGATCAAGGGCACAATATCCACTTGGAGACTATTAACAAGTGGCATCCCTCAGGGGTCAGTGCTGGGACCAGTGCTGTTGAACATCTTTGTCAACAACATGGACAGAGGAATTGAGTGCAGCCT
>VWZI01004364.1:373264-476803 GCA_013396835.1 Psilopogon haemacephalus
TTGAGTCGGGTGGTGTAATAAAAGGGACAATTTACTCTCTTACTGCAAAGTAAGTTAATTAGTTGAAATGTAATAAAATTAAATCTGCACCAGAAGTGATAAGGCTGAACTTAACATAAAGAAATAATATCTTTATTTTGAGACTGAGTGGGCCAAAGCAGCTAGCAAATAAGCAGATGAAAGTGTCAAGAACTTCAGTGGATTTGCATGTGCTTAAACCATTTCTGTGTTTTGATCTATTCCTAGTACCTTCCTTACAGAAACAGAGGAAGTTAGTTCAGGAGCACTCAAAATCAGCATGACTTCTGCTCATCTTAATTGTGAAAAAACAGTACTGCTAATTTGGAAGAAATTCCAGATTCACTGTCATTAAACCTGCATTGGCAAACCACTTTCTATGGCTTTTTTTCCCTCCCCTTTTAGTTCAGAAACCATTTTTACATAATACACTCTTCATTCCAGGAATACCTGCCAATCATTTTGATCCTGCCAGGTCTCCTTTATTAATTGATTAACTACTGGAATAATCTACCTCTATTTAACAGACTTCTACCCCAAAATAATTACTCTGAAAAATAAACATATTTAACTGTTTCAGATGAAAGGAGAAATTCATGTGCACTGACCACAAAAACATAGGTTTCTGTAAATACTGAAAAAACACCACTGAATACAATATTCTGAGGAATTTGCTGCCTTGTTTGTTTTGTTTTGTTACTTTGTATTCTATTACAGAATACAGAATATGTAGAAGGTACCATATATTACATTAAATATGTTAGGTGAAGAAGACTACAGGACTTGAAGAAATTAACCTGACGTTAGAGTTTAGGTTGTAGAAAGTGGTTTTTTTAGACTTTGCTCAGAGTACTGAGACTGATGCACAGAGATGTTTTGACTTTGGTAGGACAAAAGCCATGGATACAGAATGCAACTGAACAAATGGAAAAGTACCATTAGGCAAATAGATAACTGCTGAAGGTCTGAAAAGACGCAAAGAGCAGAGACTTGGCAGATATTTTCATTACAGATAACAAGCATCTAGAAGTTAAGCAGTGTCAAGCAAAAGGAATGTAAGCTTTGTCTAAATAAGGAATTGCATCCCAATAAGGTGTTGCTAACCAATCACTTGCTGTACACAATTTCACTAACCAATTATTATTAGACGCAATGTAAAAGTTTTGATTTTTAGAATATATAAGCTGGTGTTTTGCACACAATAAACAGACACCTTACTTGCATCAAGCAGTATTTTGTCTCTCCATCACTGTTATTAGGGTAATTTAGATGTTCATGTTCAAGAATAACAACCACAAAGATCTTATGTGGACCATGCCCCAGGCCTTACCTCCCCTAATGCTTCTTCCCTATAAAGAGTTACTTCTGACTATATGCAACATACTTCCACTTTAACTAACTATCCATTAGGTCTCTGTGAGCCCAAATTTTTTACAAGGCTGAATCTGTGTTAATCTGTGCTGATGAGTTCAATGCAAAGAAAAGAACTGTGACTTCTGCATAGACTCATAGTACATCCCATGTTGGAGATGAACTTGAATAGATCATCTAAGTTCCATCTTTCTTGTGTTGAGAAATATTGCTGTGATTCATCAACAATCTTTACCACATGAGGAAAAGAAAAAGGAAAAAAAAATAGATTCAGTGCTCTCCTCAAAATGACTATATTCAAAGTTGCTGTATTCCTGGCCACACAAATAGAAGTAGTGACACCTTGCAGAACAGGTCAAATAGTCATAGAAACAGAGTGACAGAAACTTCTCTTGCTTGGCAATACAGGCTATGTTGAAGGAGAAAGAAGACCTGCAAACTAGTTCCTCATCTCAGGAAGACATGCCCATTTTATTCAGTGCCTCTTGAAAAAGGCTTCCTCTTTTTCTGAAAGCATATTCTTTCATTTCCTTGCAAGGAGAGAAAGAGGGTGCTGGATCTCTTTAGTTTGGAGAAGAGGAACCTAAACATTATGTTTAGTTAATATTTATAAATATTAATGTTTACAAACATAAAAAGGGTGAGTGCCAGAAGGATGGAGCCAGGCTCTTTTCAGTGATGGCCAATGACAGGACAAGGGCCAGTGGGTGGAAATTGAGACGTAGGATGTTTCACGTAAACATGAGGAAATTTTTTTCTCTGTGAGGGTGGCAGAACACTTGAACAGGCTGGCCAGGAGTGTTGTGGAGCCTTCCTTTCTGGAGATATTCAAAACCTGCCTGGATGTGTTTCTGTGTGATCTGGTACAGGTGATCCTGCTCTGACAGAGGAGTTAGACTGTATGATCTTTTGAGGTCACTTCCAGCCCCGACATTCTGTGATTCGTTTTTTTGTATATTTGCACCCAGAAAGGTACAATTTAGTCTTACCAAACAATGACATTTTGACATTAAACCCCAAACTAATGAAGTTTGCTGATTTTCAAATACCAGCTAAATGCACGGGAATATTCTTTAGAGCTGTGTTTTCAGTGTACACACCATGTTAAGTGGGAAGGCCTAATGACAGAGGTCAGTCAATGCAGAGGGAGGTCAGGTGAACAACTATTTACTTAATGACTCTGAAATTACTAACTATTCATTTTACAGAACATTATCCTGTCCCTCATTGATGTAAAAGCCAGACTGAAATATTACAAACTCAGTTTGGGATTTACTTGTTTTTAAACTAGCTATAGTATTTTACAGCTCCAATGCTTACCTTGTAAGATAAAAGTTCACTTCAGAGCCACATAAATCAAAATAACTTAGATTCTCTTAGGAGGGAAAATGTAGAATTTCTTAACACATAGAACAATGTTTAAGCAGTACAGAGTAAGCAAATTCACACATGGGAACAGCTGAAGTCAAGTCTAAATATATATGCTTCATTTGAAAATGGCACTTTTAAAGGAGTTCAGTGGTTTCACAGACTAAAAAGGTAGCATGGGGAGTCTAAAGCACTCCAGGGATTTCAGATGGAATCCTACTGTGGCTTATATGATGTGGGGAATCATAACCTTAAAAGAAGTGAATTCTAGGCCTTGACTTGCTGAGCAATGAGGTACCTCTCTGGTAGAAGTACCCCATGTAGGAACAAAAAAAAAAAAAAAAAAAAAAACAAAACCAAAAAGAAAAACCCAGGGNCACATAGAGAACTCCAGTGGTGCTGCAAGATTACTGCAAAGCCAAAGCAGCTAGATGGGAGATCCATGTTCTGTAATAGCACCTCACAGAAAATAAGGATGTTATGTTCCAAAATAAATTGTAACTGTATAGTACTTTCTTCTAGGAATGCATAGTCTCATCCTTACCTATGGTTCTGTTTTACTGGAACATATTTAGAAATTTTGGTCTATTAAAAGAATCATCTTTCTGCTCAATAAATACAGTTTGAATTATTGTCCATGCCTATACACGAAAAAACAAAACAAACAAACAAAAAACCCCCCAAGCAACTAGATGATAGCCAAATATTGGATGAGCTGCTAGAATGAGCATTTTCATGAGCTGTACATGCTGAGAATGAATGGATGATGAGTGCATGTAAGAACGGTCTACTGTTGGACACCTGTTCAGACCAAAACCTTCACAAAGAGACCCAACACTATGACATGGCCATGCTAGGCACTCGGCAGCACACAGCCTCCATTGCCTGTTGGAAGTAAGGTTTTTCCTGCTTGTATATTTATGTAACAGGGTAAAGTTTTAGAAATCTTAAAAGCAATCATTACTGAACTCTCCTAGTAAAACCTGCACAGATCACAATCCCATATCCTTTACCATCAACTGTCATTCTGTTACATGGGATAAAATCTTATTCATACCTCTATGCAGCTTAATATATTCAATTATGACTTATATAGAAAAAAAAACCCAAAAAACAAACCCCAACATCCAATAATCTAAGTCCACTTTAAAGCAGATTCTATACCTAAATTTACTACTAGCATTAATTATGCTTTTCAGTGGAAATTCTCTTTTGAAAGAAAAAAAAAAAAGTAGCTTATAATTATAGTTTATTTTTTAATGGAAACTAGTAATGAAAAACATAAATATTGTATTTTTTTAATGATCAACACACTAATTCCACTAATGTTGAGTAGCATGTGTTGAAGTGATGGATTATCTTAAAATATAATTTTACTAGCTCTGCTATGTAATTTGTTAAGCATTTAGTAATAAGTATGTCTAATAAAATATGAAAAAAATATTTAGAAAGTGAACCACAATTTTAATATAATTTTAATTAATGGGAGTGCAATTGCAGTGGTTTAAATTACATTCCCAGTGGTAAAAAGCCTTTCAAACCTAATTTGTAAGCCAAGATGGTGGCTTTAATGACTGGCAGCAAAGTTTCTTCAACAGATTTCATGGGGCATGATCCAAAGATAATAGGTTTTCAGCCCAATGACAATCCAATTACAATGCCAATCAAAGCCAACTTCATGCACTCTAATTATCAGATTTAGCTGTCAGTTCAAATACAAACATAACACTTTTATTTAAATAAAAATTTAATTTAGAAAAAAAAGACGACTTCATGTGTGATTTATTGAGACTGCAACGGCAATCTAACTTATTTCTCTAGTAATATAATAAAATCAGTCTTGTATTAAAATGTGAAAACTTTTCTGTCTCCTGTATGCTCTATGCTGTATTATTCAGGAGTTAATTTAAGCAAAATAGTGCAACATAACATGGCAGCAGATATTTGCAGACTAGAAGTAGGTTAAAGAGAGTAGTAAGGTTTCAATGAGACAAAACTCCAAATGAATAAATGACAAAACCTAATTAGTTTTTTTATCAGTAATCAGGATAAGCTATGTTAAGATCACAACCCATTTATGTAGGTCTATAGCACACAATCTACTGTAGCTCTCCTCCCTTCTTTGCCTGCTTCTCTGGGTGTGTGAATGCATAGATTTGCATTATACGTGCATGCTTATTGGTACACACACATAAGAAATATGTAAGTTATAAAACTCACCAAAAAATGTTATGTTACAATAAATTTAATAGTCCAAATATAGGCACCTCCCAGCTGAAATAGCCCCATGGTACCTACCAACTCTAACCTTGATGTTATTCTCTCTATATAAGAAGTTACTATTTATTAATTAACATAATTATAAAGATCTCAATATAGGAATGAAAAAGCCAGTTTAGGACTCTGTACACTGTAATATGTTACATCACTATTATCAACCCAGGCTTAGTTGAAATAGAAGTAATTGTCCCTTAACATATTGAATACATATAAAATCCTGTCTTCCCATAACTAAAAGAAATAAGATAAAAGAATTACAGAAGGAGCAATTATTACACAATTCATTATAAAATGCAAACTAATTTCCACTTGTCATTTACTCCCCTTGTTTTATGTCAGCTCCTTAATGGTTGGTAGCTTATTGGTTATAGCTAGCACACCAAAGGTGCAAAATTCTAGAGGCTCTTTTCTCCAATGGATTTTAAAAAATGCATCCAGTGTAGATTAAAAACAAACAAACAAAACCAAAACCAAAAGTGATTCCTATATTATAGCTCACAAAACCAGAAAGATAACATAATGATAATTGAAAATGCTAAGAATACCAAATTTATTTACAACCCTAAAAGTTGAAATTAATTCCTACAGCTTTCATTATATATAAACAATGAATCTGAGGTAAAAATCCTGGATTTAAAAAGTAATCATTGGTTTGCCTGTGCTCACCTATTTTAATTATTTACATTCCTTTTGCAATTACAGTATTCTTTGTCATAAAACTCAAGCCATGCTAGCCTCACCTTCCTACTACTTTCCATCACCTAATTCCCAGTACATTTAGTTTCTCTCTCACTGTCTCTTTGAGATGTCCATTACATCATTCTTTGCTACTGCAGGGGACTCAACCTCATGACCACCATTTCAGTACAAAGAAAAAGGATTTCAGGAACTGGAATAAATGGGAAGGAGAGGTACCACATTTATATGTAATCCTGTGATGATCATCAATCTGATCATGGAGCTACCAGATCTTTGAACTCACCATCATTTCTCATGATTTGGGGGTTCTAAATAGCCACATAGTCTTTGCATTTGAATCCATAATGACTTCAGAGGTCAGCCAACAAAGAAATATTAAATTAAATGGCAGAGCTAAGTTCAGTAGTGTTACATTTAAAACACTTTCTGGAGATAACCACCCAAAGCACAAGCAGCTTCCCCATTTGTTGGCCTCTTTTTCTGTCTTTGGCAGCTATTTTGCAGCCCCCCCTTATGTCTGAGCACCATTACTGGAAAATCTCTTCATGAGATGGGACACGAGGATCTTGGATGCAATCTCAAAACCTGTTACTAGCTCTGAAAAATTAAAACCTCAATACTACCATTTACTCTATCTATTTCAGCTTGGCCTTTTATTATTGTTTGTTAAAATAGTGCTTTCTATACTTTTGTCCATATAATTTTTTTCAATTGAGGAAGACAATAATGATGTATCCTTTGCACATGGACCACTACAAAAGAAAACAACAGCCTAATGTAACACAGCATACATAATACACATCTCTCAATAGCCTGGTCTGGGACTAGCTTTAAAAGTCCCTAGATTTTGTTTGCATAATTTGCCAGATGTAACAATAACATTTTCTGACTTAAATACCTCAAGAACAAAAGTCACAATTTATTGTCATGTTACTGCTACTATTTTCATTACTGCTATGGCTTTTATTCTCTATCTTGCTCAGACATCAATAGCAAAATTCTTTTGCAAACCTATTTAGCAGTTTGACCATGCTTACACAATATGAATTTAGGAAAAACACTGTAAAATTTTTGAATCTTACCTATGATTCAGGTTTGATCTGGGCTTGGGGGAAAATGCTCTGCAAGCTATCTGCTTTATTCAAACTTAACTGGCAACACAACATAAAACATATCATCAGTAGGGACATTAGGATACGATCTAAATGTGCCTATGTCCATTGACATTAATACGATATACAGAAAATTCTACTGAATGATGAGTCTATTTTGCAAATTTCTTCTGTTGTTTAGCACTCAGAATTTAAACATCACTATAGCTCTTTCAATTGTCAGGATTTTAAATCAAGATACATGCAAGAAAACTTTAACAGCAATAAGGAAATTATTTTGTTTGCATACATTCTCCTGCATGGACCAAGATTTTTTTTTTCCTTTCACAATACAGTAGAGATTAAAATTTTGAATACCTGAAGTCCAATATAGTAGCTATATAAAGAATTTGAAGTTTGTTAGAGTGAGGAATCAGAAACTTACTCAAGGATGGTTTATATCATTCAAACAAAATGAAGGTATTTTATTTTCTTAAGACAGGTAAAAGCTGATAAACTGTTTCTATGTGCATTTCATCAGTTTTACCAGCTCGTGACAGCACTTCTTTTTTTTTTTTTTTTTTTTTTTTTTTTTTTTTTTTNATATGCAGAGTGGAAAGGCAGATTTGTCTGGTTAGCTTAGATCGTTGGGATGCAGCCTGTTCAAATGGACATTGTTACACTGTGTCATCACTTATGCTTATTTAAAACTGGCCCGATGCTTAATTAAATCTTCAAACCTGCATATTTTTCCATGTCCTCAAGGACCATTTTGTCTGTTTTCCTTCATTTTACAAACAATTTTTAAATTCTGGCAGCAGTCTGACCTGCATTCCTAATTTATTTTATTCATTGAGGATAATGATATTTCAGAGAACAAGACGACTTTTAATCAGCTTGACTCAGAGAAAAATGTGACACAGATTTATATTCATACATTCTTTTCTGATTTTGATGTGGATCCTACTCTGCTATCCTTATTCAGGGCAGCAGAACTGGATTTTCTGTGCCTAAAGACTGAAGATCTAGAGCCTAAGGAAATCTGCAGTAAGTAATTACAAGTTCTAGACAAAGGTGAACTGGAAAGTTGGGGGAAGGGGAGGTTTACTTCATTTCATTACGATAATGCAGTGGGAAAGGTGAATAAGTGAAAGAGTGCATGTGCATATGAGAAAGAGCTCAGCAAACATCCTTCTGAAATTAGATGGATCCTCAGGTTTATGTTACCTTGCTTGCCCTTCAGGACAAGCAGAGAGGCAAAGGAGGTACAAGGGGTTTTATTTTTTTTACGAACTTTTTTTTTCTTTTTCCCTGATGCTTATGGCTAATAAAGGAAGGTCATTTGGCAGTAAGAGTATTCTTTGAGACAAGCAGTAACATACGCAACATAAACAAGACATACTCATCACTTAAGACTTGCAAATTTTCTTTTGCTCTGTCCCTCCTTTTTCTTGATATGGGATATTAAAATTAAAAAATGCATTCATGAGGATTTCAGGTATCACTCAGTCATAAGGGACACACTTAGAAGGAAAGAAGAAAGAACTAGGAAGGAAGGAAAGTCACTTACTCTTAGCCAGCATTGTCCAATCTCTGGTGACCCAACTTCAAGTTCCTCATAGCTATTTTCAGAAAATATCTGAAAATACAGACTTTATCTAAATCTGCCACAATCTGTTGCCTCAGTTTCAAGAGTTTCTATCTAGACAACTTTCATTTTGGAGTGAAAATGCATCTCATTTCTCATTAGCTCTCACAAGCTCCAAAACACAGCCATTTTATCGACACAATCTGTGTTTTGACAGGGATCAATATCACTCAAGTATATAATATTATTTATAAAAAATAGGGCACTTATCTAATTTAAAAAGATGAATACTGCTCTATTACATGGGAGGTAGAAGGTGTAAACACCACAGGCAGGTGGGATTAATGCTACTCCTCTTGGATAGAGAAGCATAGCTGGTTAAGGATTTATCAAAATTATTTTTATTGCTGCTTTACACTGGAATCTGTGTAAACAGATTGTAAGTAGAGCCAAATGAAGTTTGAAACTTTTAAAGCTGGCTGAAGGTTTTAGCAGCCTTCTTCCTTAAGACAAGATTTCAGGTTGCATCATTAAACTCTTTAGTCAACTCAGAGAGTTGGCCTACTTTGTGCTTCAGGTTGAAATCTCCCATGCTGTTAAGTAAAATGAAGATAATGGAAATGTAAACATCTTAACTTATATGCTTGTTCCTTCAGCAAAGCAGAGCTTTCACCTTAGCAAGCCACGGCACCATAACACATTGTAAAAACAGTAACAATAGCAAAAATTATTAAACATTTACCTCTCCCATGAGTGAACATCTGGCATGTATCAAAACGCTGCCTTCGGGATTTAGCACCAGAACCTTTAAGGTTTTATGCAACAATGCCTAGAGAGGGCAATAACTGTGCATATTCCACATAGTTTTTGTTTTTAATCACTAGCCTCTTGAAACTATCAAGAGCAGAAGCTGAATCACATACTTCTTTCTAAATGAAACATTAGTGTTCTCTTTTGTGACACAGGAAAAAATATCAACTGCATTTTTAATTAAGAAGAAATTTTAAATAAACAGAAAAGGAAGAAAATCACACAAAATATGATATTGCAGCTCATAAATAGATGTGATAGAGGTTGTCATTTTATATACTGCATGAAGGATGTTTTGCAAAGGTGAAGGCCTTTTACAACCTATAAATTTTTCTTGATGGTTTTCAGCTCACTACCTCTACAAAACATTTCCTCTTTCACTCAAGTTTTAGAAAAGTTGCAGGAAGCCACTAAGAAAATCCAGTCAAAGACTATTATGTCTATATGCTACAGGTAAGACACAGGAACACAGAAACAGTCACCATGTGACAGTCTCAGGTACAAAACAGATGCTCAAAGATATAAAGTCTTCACAGTACCAATGCTACAAATAACCTAGTTGCTGCCACCTACAACAGAACACTGTCTTTCATCACCAGTTAGGCAATCCTCCTAACTCAGATGAAGACAAGTTACCTGCGTCACCAAGGAGGCATCCCCAAACATTGGCATCGAACACCCAGTGACTGCTCAGAGCATGAAGCACACAAGGAGAGCAAGCTCTGGACCAGTAGTTCTTAATTCACACTTCACATTCTAGAGGAGATAACATACACAGGGGCTTCAAAATGGCATCTTTAATCTTTTATCTTAAAGCAATTCAGAAAAATAGGTTCACTTTTCTAAATCTCCCAAAGAACTTGAGGAGAGGAGTTCAGGGGAGGCAGTAGTTCATGATTATATAAGAGAAGACAAAGATTTATGTAACACAAGGAAGGAATGCATGTAAGTGAATAATATAGGAAGCAACAAACAGAGGGAAACGTGATAGCAAAGATCAAAGTGTGGCACCTCATATAGGTTGCATGCTGGGTCATGAGACCAATGTGAAAGCAAAATATAAAAAGACTTTGTTCGGACTTCCCTCTTTCCCAGTAACTAGAAAGCTTTTTAAAACAGAAAAAGAAAAACGTAAACATTTTGTTATTAACAAAACTGTTCTAGGTAAATAAGAAGCAGAACAACTAAGCAGTATTTTATTATTTGGGTTTGTTTCTTTATAATATTTTACAATCTATTAATACTTTTCCTTGAACACGATTAACGTATTTAAGGTTCCATATATGACCATAACATTTTCTTTCTTCAAAAAGAGGCCTAGTCAGTTTATGCATAGAAATTCAAATGAAAGGTTTCAAAAGAGAACATTTTGGAGGAAATAAAGATACTGAAACCAAAATGAATCTTATAGGGAACGTAAGTTAGTTTAGTACTCCCAAAGAATAGCATTTCTGGGTAACATAAAGAATTCTGCTCATTAATTCAACCCTAATTAAACCAATGGTGGATTTGATGCAAGGATGGAAGAGAGCAAATAATGCCATTACAAGGAAAGGTAGGAAGAAACCAATGAACAAATAAATGAAGATCCCAAAGAGAAAGTTGCAACCATTTATCCTATATAGGTTCAGAACTTCTTTAATGATGCTCGGGATTCAGTATAATTTGGTGTCAAAACCAGTCCTGTAAAAGGACTGGTAGCAGTTGATAGACTATTCTGCTGAAGGAAGTAGGAGCACATATTCTGGTGTGAGACACAATTCTGTTTTTCCATGTCTCATGTAAGTAGGACTGAAATTAGCTCTGCAAATATACTCAGCTATTTCAGAGCTAAGTAACCTAAGTTTAAAACTGTAGCATGAAATGAAATTATGATGCTAAAGTAAAATAAACGTCAAGCACACTCAGTCAATCATCTGTATCATTCTTTATGGCTCTCATTTATATTTGATATTGAATTCCTCACTTTTTAAAATTCAAATAACTCCCTCATTGATCTGGTCCTGAATGATTTCATTGAACATATCTTTTCAGTAGCTAACACACTGTGATTTTGTTCCACATATGTTGTGCACTAGCTGATTCCATTCTAACCTCACAAAACATATTAAGCTTAATAAATATATTTATGAGAATTACTTTGTATAGTCCTTATGCAATCAGCCATGCTGTGTATGATAGCCCAAGACGGTGAAAACCCATTGACTTTTTGCAGCAAATTAGTCTACCACCTAATCGGTGAACCCTGCTAAGCTTCTGAATTATGACGAGAACCAGCAGCTCAGTTAGAACACTCAAATGAATTATATCAATTCATAAACTTGTTCATGTCCAGATTTCATTAGCCACACATTAACAGCATTTTATGTTTATTACTGCTCTGACATAATCTATAAATAACTGAAATGCTAATCATAGTGTTCTGCCAGGCATCATCATTTAATCATAAAGAGATACATTATTATAAACTATAATAGATAATAACAAGTCCGGGTCAATGGCCGCATATTAAAAGATCACAATTATATCCTATAAGGGTATGTACCTCATACATTTGGTGACACAGAGGTCCATATCTAATCACTTGCAAATGTTTCCCCTTTGACATACTTACAGTACAAGGTGACACAATTAAGAAAATATGCTTGTAAAACAGGGCAATCTTTGAGCATCAAAGTAAACAGAGAACAATTAATAGTGAGGGAAAACAGTATAGCATTTCTCAATGGCAGTTCTGTTTAACTCTTAATTTCTGGATTTATCCTTCCGTAGTACAAGAACTTGTAATGATGAGATTGGGCAAGTTTATTACAGAGGAGAATTGAATTGTTGCTGAGGCAGTAACTGAGCCAGAGCTTCTGGATATTACCTCTCAGGCTAAAAATGTTAACCAGGAGATTAAGTTGCTTTCTTTTGAAACCTTTTTGTCTACTCTAGTGCATTCTTTCAATGACTGTATGTCATTAAAAACTGAGCTATTCAAATACAGCCTGTATATTTTAATTTAAAGAACAGCTCCTCTCCACGTTCATCTTGCAGTCTCCTCCCCTGTTCAGCATTCTGACATTACAGATGCTGCTTTTCTAGCCCAGACAATGATGTAGATTATATATGTAACTTCAGAAGATGATGGAATCAGTATCTTCCTGACTGATGGCAGTTCTACTATTTTATTAAGGAAAAACTTCCTGGGAAAATACCAGTTATTAAACAAATAATTTTTGTAAGAGCTTTATGAGCTAAGCTAGCGTAAGTAAGAAATTAGTCTGACCCTAGGACCAGGAATTAATTACAAATTATTAGTATAAAGTTGTTTTCTGTAGGATTTTTTTTTAAGGTTTTACATTGTTGTGTTGGGGTTTTTAAAAAAGAATTAGACTAATTTAAAGTGTTAGTTGACTAGGAAGCAGAGATGTAGTCTGTCATTGCGAGCACTTGCACCTCATAACTCAGGGTGAACTGAGGGAGATAAAGAAAAGAATGTAAAACACTATGGAAACCAACCTCTGGAGACTTAATATTCTGATCAGCTCACCTCCGAACATCTGGCTCTTAAACGTTCAAGCACAAAAACAAGAGAGCTAATGAAAGCAGTACATATTATCTCTCCCATCAATGTACCTCACAAACACCTGCTAAAATTAAAACAAATTGAATCTTGATTGCTGATTAAGTACCCCTTCTTTAGCTAGATATTCTGTCATTATTTGCCCTGGTGCACAATGCATAAACTGATGAAAAGCTTGTGGTGGGCTGTGGCAGCAAAGGTTGATAAAAGACGAATGAGACATAGAGGCGTGTAAACTGCAGCGCATTAACTTTATGTACTGTGGCCCTCAAAAAGTTACATTTTGATTTTTTCCCTCATTTCCAGGGCAAAAATCAGTTTAATTTAAAATGGAAAGCATATAAACTGCATGCATGTTTTTCTGCAGAACATTCACATACCACAGAAGATCTGATAAATGGACTCGCAGTATTTACTAACATTGCTGCTCAGGTACTGAGCTGAAAAATCTCTCAGCAGTACTACTGTGCCTCATGCACTTTTAAGGTGTTATCAAGTATGTGAGAAGACTTTCAAGCCGTTATACATATACGCCAATGAAAAAAAAACAAACCACAAAACCTGTTCAGGAATGTATGGCCTCTATTTATCTCAAATAGATGCTTAGGCAATGGCAAGAGAAAGGTTATATAGCTTACTGCCAATAAACTAAGGGAATGCTCTGCTTGCACACTTTCGGGCAGGATAAAAACATCCATTAGGATTTTCATCACACCAATATAAATATCCATCTATGTGAACACTAATGACAGATGTGTGGCTAATCTACCATGTAACTTCATTTGAGAAGTTGTGCATTTGTCCAAACTTTATTAGTTAAACATGAATTGATCCCAATACATTTGAAGTCAGCATTTAATCTAGGTTAAGTGTGTTTCCAGATATCATAAATTCTTAAGTCATCACTGTGCTTACTATACATGTGTGTGTGTGTGTAGGTATGTATTCATGTAAATATAACTGTTAAAATAATCAACTTTTATTTGACTCATGATTCCCTGAGAATAATAACATTAAAAAAACCCAAACAAACCAAAATGAACCAAATCAGTGACATGAGAGAGTGTAAATCCTTCTTAACAATAGCATCTAGGAAACCTGTTTCTTAACTGACAATAAGGTCAGAACAGCACATATGTTTGGCATATGTATTTAATCAACGGTGATTATAATGTGAATCAAGAATTAGCTTAAAAATGGTGGGCTACCTAAAGATCTGGAAGGGGACATTTAAACAAAAGAAAATACACGTCTTGGATTGCTTACTATAGCTGACTTCCCCCCCTCCCACCTCCAACCCCCCCCCTTCTTATTGCATTCTAAATTATTTAAATATACTATTAGACACCATATTGGAAAAAAACAGATGTTTTCTAATTATGAACTGATTTTACAGTGTGATGGTGTCACATATTTAAATTACAAATACATGTTTTTAGCATTCCAGCTGTGCTTTACAAGACTTTAATTTGCTTCTTGTAATATGTCACATTGCACCTGCCTTTTAAAACTCCTATAAATGTAAAACATTAGTCAAGCACAAGTATTAATACATGATGATGAATTAGAAAGATTTTTAACATCTTATAGAAGATGAAATTTATATAAAGATTAAATAATGAACTAGCAAAATGTTTATTTTAAATAACATTTACTAATATTTTAGAGAAGTACCAAACAAGACTGATAACTTCTGTGTATGTATGTATGTAGGCAGTAGAGAGGATTAAATATATGCTATTCGGTTCCTTTCATACACATGGTATTCTGCAGTACTCTACAAATAATTGAGGTTAAATACTGATAATACAGTAAAATTTTTTGGCAGTCAGATATACTCTCAGCCACTATACACAACACAGAAATGAGCATCAGGTACAGTATTATCAATGGGAGAAATACTGGATGCAGCACAAGAGCTGTTCATATTCTTTCAAAAAACAGCCCATCAGTTTCGAGCTTTCTAGTTGATGGGACCAGAGATAAACAGCAAAAATACCAGAAGAACATCTCATGTGAAATACACTAGAAGTGTCTGCATTAACAGGCCATATAAACTTGAACTTCCTATTTTGTCACCGAAAGTACTCTCTATAGATTTACATTTACCACTCGCACAAACTCTGTGTGTGTGTATCTGTGATTCCATACACACAGAATATAATATACATTTAAGGTTATTGATATTTAAACCAGAAGAATGACCATACCGTTGATAAACTTGATGATATTATTTTCTGGGAATAACAAAGCAATATTTTCTAGAAGGACAGATTTTAACTCTAAAATAATTAGCTCATGATTCACAGAAATATGATTATATAGTGGAAGTTTACACATCTCTTTATTGTCTTGTTCACTTACTAGAATTAACAACTATTGGGTTGAATTTGTATGCAGGTATAAGATGAGAGAGAACCTAAAATACTCAAGGAGAAAATGTAACACTGTTGATGTGCCTTCTACCAACAAAGGAAAAGGAATCTTTTGAAGCACTAGTCTTCTCATTATTACAAAGATATGTTGGAGAATATTTTAGACAAACATAAATGCTCCTGTAGAGCTGGTACTAACACACATGGACCTACTCGTTATCACTCTGCTCCTTTACCTCAAGTAAATTGAAAGCAACTTTTGCACTAACATCAGTAGAAATTGGGACAGGCTCTACCAGCATACTGCAAAGCTCATTGTGGTAATATGTACCAGATCCTTTTTACTGAATGGTGCTGGCAGAATGGACACAAGCCCCATCTTTCTGCCCCTTTCAAAAAGCACTGCTATTCTACAGCCCAGAACATAGCACAGAAATTATGTTCCCTGAACTAGAGAACTGTCTTCTTTGCAGGCTATCCAGCATGGCAAAGCCCTCAGCATTCACACCAGCTCTTCATCCATGCAAAAGGACACAGCAAAGGGAAAATGGTCAAAAAGCTCAGGGAAACCCCATTGGAGACACTCTGGTGAGGCAGTCATGGTAATCAAACTGTGGTGTAATGTATTTTTAAATGCAAGATTTTAGTAGCTACACATAATCATACCTGCAAATCCAAAGCTTCCATGCACTTAAGTGTGTTTGAGGATAAATATGAGGGCACTTGGACTACTGTGATGGAGGGGCAACTAATTGATGCAAGATGTGATTTTTTTTTTTTCAAAATTAATATTGTTTATTAATTCAGAACTCTTCCCACCCCTGACCACTAATTTTAATAATAACTATCAGGTTCTGTTGCAACAGTCATGGAATGCATTCCATAAAGGATAACTGGACCTAGAAATAATAATGAGCAAAATATATAAACATTAGTTGAACTGAAGAGAAGGTTCTTGTGGTCAATACACTGCTTGTGGTTAATTATACCGTTTGTCTACTAGATGGACTTAGGAAGTTCCTTTCTACTTAGGGCAGAATGCAATTGATAAATTACAAGAGGCTTTAAGCATTTACTCACAAAATATTATCTCTCCCAACTCATGGTGCTAGCAACACCTTCAGACAGTACCCAAACTCTTTCAGAGGGTTTGTTGTTGTCTTCTTAGCCATTAAGGTTTTTTATTCTTCCCAGGCCTCACAGGATGCTGGGGAAAGGGGCAGACAATCTCTGACCTGTTTCTGATCTCTCTGGACAATCTGTGTACCTCCAGGACTTCCTGTCTTGTCAGGGGACTTTCAGGTGTAGGCAGGATGTCTTGCGGTATGCAGTCTCAGCACAGATGTCACACTGGCTATGCAGGTTGATCATGTGGAGGCAATTATGCCTATTCCTGGTAAACGTGAAGCAGGCAGTTTCCAGGGACACAAACTAGCTTATATCTTAGCAAAGTATAAAGCTATAAAGCACGACAGCAGGCAGCAGCAGAAATACAATAGCAGAGCACGTTGTGTTACCTACTTATCTCCTTTTAATCAAATCAGCCCAAGACTAATGGGCCTTTGGACACAGAATAGCCAATCAGAATGGCAGTTAGCCAAGCTTGACTATATTAGGTGAAGCCATAGGCTTGCTTTACCCAAATTTGGGAAAAACAGGCCTTGCACAAGGCAGGCACAAGCCAAGTGCTTATGATAGGATGCAAACAGGGGCAAAACAAGTCTGGGAAAGCCTGGATCCTTAGACTCCATGGTTCTTTTGTCCTCTTTCCTGTGGTTGCTTCTCCCCAAAACAGAGAGAGAGAGCAGAAACACGTGTCTGGGCAAGCCAGTATATGTACAAGCCTATTTGGCCTATTAGGCTTACCATGACAACTACATAAAATGTTGTAAGTCCCTTGGACACATTTTACAGAGACAGTTTTTCAGGGCAAAGCTGTATTACTGAACAGAATGATTCTTCCTTTTGAGACTTTTCAAAGATTCCTACTTGAATTTTGGCATGTGGTTTTTGTTTCAACAAGGCATGATGCAGTAGTCTTTACCATATACTACAGTGTCATAAATAGGCAGAAAGAGATCATCTGTGCTTTGCTAGAGCTAAAAAGTGGATGCTTTGCAGATCTTGAGATTTTCAACCAGTCATTAGGGAAATTACTTTTCCTTCTCTGCCAGGAAGTTGAGCTTTATGCAATATGCATGCCAGGAGCAGAATGATTGTTTTATGTACATCTTTCTGGTTTGTACCATGTTAGGAGAACTAATCAAAATTATCTTGCATTTTGTACAGGTATTTTTTCAGGCTAATTTCAGAACCTAAATCACTCTGGAAGTAATAATACTTAAACATCAGAAAACTCTCAAAACTCTCCAAATTTCTCTAGTCTTATGATTTTCAATTGTCAACAATAATTAAACATACCAAACTAAATTCACTCCATTTAAAATCACTTATGTAGGCTATCACTACACATTATGTCATTAAAGTAAAATGATTAATAATAGGACACAGAGCTAGGATAGACCAAGCCCATTTCACTAAGGGTTCTTGAGTTAAATTTTTTTTTTTCCTTTTTGAGAAGTGCTTTCTTTTTTCTACCCCACTTTATCTTGCTAACAAAAAAATTGCCGTTGGATTATTTCATGCCAATGAGAGAGTGGGCAAAACTCACCTTCATTCATACACCAGCAATCAGAAAATGCATTAGGATGGATTGAAGCGTCTCACGCTATGTCAGGAATTGCTATGGAGGATACTGTCCTTCCTACTTGATTTGCCACCCCTGTGCTTCACCTGTGCAAGCTGTATGACAGAGGAAATAGATTTGAACCTCTTTATCAGATAACATTTAAGATGCATGATTGATAAGTTATATTTAGATGCTACTGGGCCTACGTTAATTCCCTACTAAGCCAGAACATTCTCATTCATTCCATTTGGAACAGAGTCAGGTTTATAGTATTTCAGAGCTAGAAAGGTAGATGGGAGCTTTAATCAAGGGTTTTCTTGTCTGTTCTTGATATAATAAAGATGAAATATAAAAATCTGATTGATTTTTTTTTTTGCTGCAGGATTTGCCATTGTTAGAATATCCCCCCACAACCCTTCCACATTTTTTTATTAAAGGAGGGAAACAGAAATCAAATTTTCAGTCCATGTTCCTGGCATGCTTTGTCTAGGTTTTCATGATAATGCATACAGTATCATAAAAGTAATATAAAATTGAAAATATTTCTGTTCAGTAACTAGCAATTCTAAATTAAGAGAATCTGTCACTTACTGACTTTCAATGCTTGAGCAGGTTAAGAATGTGTAAGCAAGAAAATTTTCATTTAGAAAGAGAAGTGAAATGTCCTTGATACCAAAAGAGACATTAAGAGAGATTAGGCCATCTTCATAAACTACTTCTCAGCGACTAGCTTATCAAAAATAATGAACACCACTAATTAAAGGAAGCCAATTTTGAAATAAAGAAAATTCATTTATATCTCAGTAATAGCTCATGCATATAAACTTGTATGATAACCAGAACAACAGTTTTAACACTGTTGTACTGAAACAGGCATTGATCAACACTTGATTAAGTGCAGATGGCCGTTAGTTCACACTCTACACACAGTGTAACAGTTACAAACTTGGAAAAAACACTCCACTAAATGTATAGTCAAAATTTGGCTTACAAAATACTTGGGGTTTTCCATGAACTCAGATGTGGTTGCTGCCTCAGTAGACATCAGCCAATTCTCAGGAAATTATGAGATCTTTATGTAATTTGAGATGAAGTACTCAAGAAACATTTAAAATGCCCTAGGGGGCAAATTATGATCTTGCAGGCAAGTAGGAAAAAATTATCAAAAGTGTTTAGAAAAATAACTTTTAACGTGTGGTTTCAAGAAGATTTGCTTTCTGTGACAGGAATGGAGATATATCTCTTCCACTTCTGTTGCCAGGTTTTGTAGACCATGATAAAAACTTGATTAATTAAATTAACTTTAAATGTGTTTGTATGTTCAAATTAATTTTTTTAATCTCATTTCCTTTATTTTAATAAATTGATAGCTTCAGAACTAAAAGAAATAAAGATGCTTTGAATTTTGCTGGTATATTTGGTGTTTTGAAATTTAACTGGTGTATATCAGCATTACCCTTGCGTCGTGTTACTGTAGTGAACCCAGCTGGATCACAGCCATTCAGGTGGTCAGAACATTCATTGGATGTTTTCCATAGTTTCTACTTAAGAGATCTCAGAAGCATAGCTTACTATTGGAAGTTTACCCAAAGCATCTACAGAGATAATTTAGCTCTGCACACTTCATTTTAAGTCCATGAAGTAGTCATTCAGATGAAGTGGTCTCAGCAGAGGTGCTTCACAAGTGCTCTGCAAGCAGCAAAGTGATCCATAGCATGAACTGCCTTCTGAAGAATTGGATTCAGGGGTTTTTCCCCCAAAAAGGCATCTGTCAAAAAAGAGACAGGCTCGCCATTGATGTAAAGTGTCAGAGAGAGATTGGTCTCAGCAAAACTGTGGTGATTTATCCCTACTGAGGGCCCCAAATGTATTGAAATGTCATTCAATCAGTCTGTTAACAACATTCACCTTGAGTTGATAGCTTCATTTCAGGGGGAAATATAGTCAAATGCAGGTAAAAAGTTGAATATTCAGAGTCACGATAAGAAAGATTCATCACTTTGGAGTGTGAATGACAAAATGCCGGAAAAAAAAAAAAATCCACAATATGTATTAAAATAATGCTATAAATTACCACGTTTAGAATTTTTAATATAGAACACAAAGAATAATCTAGAATTTCTAAAGCATTGGTAAATATGAACCAATTACTTATTACTTCATTAAAACTGAGATGGGAAGGACCAATTCCTAACTCACAGTGTTTGCCTCCTGGGGTCCTAGATAGCTTTTCCTGTCAAATAAAAAATGAAAAAAAGATAAATAAACATGAGAAATTAAGATTGTCTAGGATATAAGGAGAAAGGAAAAGAAACAAGGAAATAATATTACACAATTATTGCCAGTGCTAAGAGAAACAAAATTACTTGATCATAAATTCAGGATAATCTGGTTTTCTTTATGAGTTTCCATTTTATTAATGAAAGGAAGGTAACACCTTAGTGTACCCGGATGAATTAAAATGCCTATTTGTAGAAGCAGTCCTCCATAGGGGTTTTAATAGAATCTGTGAACAATTCCGGAGTCAGATAATTTAGCTGTAAAAAGGCAGTATTAATAGCTCACCTCTCTCAGTACAAAGACCAGTGTGGACAAAAGTAGAAAGAAGGGAATATTGGCATGAAAGACCTTGCAGCTTATTTGCATTATCAGAACTTTCATGCAGCCAAGAAGCTTCACACACAAACAGCTCATCTGAAAAAGGGGAGAGAGTTGACAGGCACAGAATCTGTGAATTGTCTGTCTGCCTTGTTTATCAAGTTCAGCATACACGTAGGGCGAGCTTTGAACAGATACGAGCTTGGGAGAGTATTAAACACCTGAAAAGACTGGTGTTTATTAATTTTAAAACAACAACAAGTCTACTTCAGAGCAAACTTCTTACAGCCAGTATTAGCACAGAGGGGCAGATCCTCAGTGGTGTAAACAATCCTATATACAATACCAATGTCAACTCAGCTGTTCATACCAGCTAAGGATCTGTCCCCAAGGCTTTTAGCATTAGCTCTGGATTCAGCTTAAATCTAACAGCCTCTGGTCAGTCTTTGGGGGATTTCGCCTTTGTTGTTTTGTTCTATGCCTGATATGTGGTCTGCTCCTGTGGTTTGCCACAAGTTGGAATACAATACTCTCTCCAAGTCTGCAGTACAAAAAAGTGTGATTCTATTTCACAGGGTTTTTAAAAATCTCACTATTCTAAAAAGAAAAAAAAATCACTTAAATATAATTGTTCAAATCATTCAACTTAACTTCTCAGCAGGATTAAATATACCTGAAAAAATATCCAGGTGTTTTACCTGTATCAGCTCTTGGAATAAAGTTCCCGTAAGTTTTAACAGTCTTTGTCCTGAAAAGTGTACATACATGACAAATATAACTTATTTTAATGATTTATCATACTGAAAAATGCAATGACTTTAACACTGTAAAGTATTTGCTTCCTAATGTTAAAAATAAATTTATCATTACTTTTTTAACCTATTGAAAAGGAATATATATAAAATATATTAAATATCTTATCTCGCTTTTTTGAACAGATCTGACAAAGGTAGTACTCAAGAAAATTACAATCAAATCTTATTAACTGCAGTTAAAGCCTGTACGCAGCTGATGACCAACTATGAGTGGCTGAACCATAAGAAGAACCACAAAACCACATGTTTATTGAGCAACATTAAGAAAATATTCTTGGGAAGTTTCAGCAGAAACTACAGAAAACTGACCCTTTTTTTTGCTCAGTCAAGCTGGTTTTGATGGTGAACTGGAATTTTGAGCAAGACTGGAAGAAATGTACTGTCAAAAGCATAAATAATTTTCCTGACAATTTTTCTGTTATATATATTTGTAGTTCTGATTCATTTCTCCTACCCCATTCCTCATCTCTTCTATAGAGTGAGAAGAGCCAGAGGAAGAACATAGGAGCACACATGAAAATATTCAGGAGAGAAATTTAAAATGAGGAAAAGGAGCCTACATGAACCATCTACACATTATCTGCAACTCCACATAGGTTTCATGACAATATGAGAATTGCAGAAGAATTGAATTGCATTAACTGAAATATTTTTATTTTCTTATTAAATACTTAGATTTTCTCTTAAAAAAAAAATTCACAACCTGCTAAAAGTCATATCCAAACATCATCCTCTCACTACATCTATTACAAGGTAAAATATGGGAAGTTGCCCTAGCCCAATGTTAAACAACTGTTTGACTAGTGTAAGAATGGTAGGAATGGCCAAAGAAAACTGATTTTAAATCAGATATTGCTACAAACAAGCCCTTGAAGCTTGTAAGTGAATCTCAAAGTATACTTCTGGACTATCTTATTTCACAAATGCAATTAAATTTCACAACAGAAAAAAAATATCATCCTTAATAGAAGAAATTAAAATAAAACAAATGTGACAGATTATGACAAATGTAGTTTTCTTCTATAGGAAAGGTGAAGGTGACAATTAAAGCCTAATCCACACAGAAAGGACTTTTGGAAAAATCCCTTTAGTGCACACACACAAACACACAACAGAACAATGCAGCCAGTGAATAAACTCTATGTTATATCCCCCTTTTGAATTCCAATGCACAGGCTATAGGGAGCTATATATCATTTTGCAATATGATGGATCCATTTTCATGGACAGGAAAGCAAAAAGTCAATGTTGTTTTCATATTTTTTTTTAAAATACCTATTTGGTATTGTTATTGCAATATCATATTTTGCTGTTGCAATCTAAACCTTTTATCAGAAATAAATCTTTGAGTTTTATACTTTTGTAATGCTTCTGTAGGGACATGCATTTCAAAAAGCCAAAAGATAAGAATGAGACTGAAAAGAGCCTTATTTTCAGGCTTCTGTTAAAGTTTTCACTCTTCTCCATCACAACTCTAATATAATATATCTTTAATAATAATTCATCTCTATTCCATAAAAAGTAATGGATATGTTATGCTTTATTAATCATCAATTCTGTTTTGCTAACCAATTAAAATCTTAAATGGCACATTGTTTTAGTGCAGTGTAGTAGTTGATTAGTAATGAGTTAAAATTTATTGATAGTTACTCATTTCCCTGAGACCTCATGAAATTTACAAAACTTGTTGATTCTTTCTTAAATCTACTCAAATCAATATACAGTCACTAACATACTGATGAAAATCACTTGACATGTCTTAAGTGGTCACTGACTTTCAGTGTTTCGAAGATAATATTCCAAGAAAGGAAGATAAAGAAGAAATAAGTGAAATGAATGAAACTATCTGTGAAATCTGGAGGAAACTCCAGAATTGCAGAAACATGAGGAATCTGTTTCTCTCTGAGCTAGCATCAATGATTCATTAGCCACTTGCTAAAACTCAATAATCAGTTCATGAATTGCTGAGTTCAACCATTATGAAAACAATAAACAGAATCAGTAAATAATGGCCTCTGATGAATCTGTTGTTCTGTATTCCTTTTGGAATAATAACAATAGAAAGATCCAGTATAAAAGTAGAAAAGGAAAGCAAATGAACCCAATAAATCAAATGGAAGTCTAACTTTGTGCTGCATATATGAATGTACTCTGTGCATTCAAATTCATTATAAACTCTACATACTTAGTTTCAAATAAATGAGCTTTTTTTCAAAACCTAAATTTCAAATTTTGTAGTAACATGCTAATTCTCAGAATGAAAAGTAATAATTCAAACAGTTGGGAGGGGGAAGAGGTGGGTGGGGTTTTTTTTTTTTTTTGTTTTTGTTTTTTTTAACATGTTCTGAAATCAGAAAATTCTGTCTTGATAAAAAATTATAGAAATATATTTCACATGCAGAAATGGGTGTTCACTGTCATGTCTCAGTAAGAAATCCCTTGGGACTCAATATGTGTGTGTAATACCCACACAGAAAATTAATCCTCAGTTGACTCCATCAAGAAAGCTATACCCCACCTCTAAAAATAGTGAAGCATTGTTTTGAAATTAAGAGTAATGAGATAATTTTGTTAGTTCTAATATTAGTAACATACATTTACACCACAGGTAAATTTGATATAGTCAGAGATTTCTTTTAAATGCTGGCTTGGAAGATAATGAGCTTCACAAACTCCTCCAGCAGTCAGGAAAATGCAGGATCTTCATAGAATCCCAGAACCAAGGCAGATTTCTTTCTCTGAATTGAACCCTTGCTGCCTCTGTTTTTTAAGTTTAAACATGGAGGTTTGCTTCTGTGAATGGTGTTCCAAAGCAGAAAAAAAAAAAAATCAACCTTCAGCCCTGTCAAGGGTGTATTTTGAAAAATTTAGCTTCCTTAAGGTCTTAACAAAAGGAAATTCTACTTGGAAGAAGACATGATTAATCTGAGACATTCCAAGGTAGTGTATGTTGTAATGATTAAAAGGATGCTCAACAGGTCTAAGCCTTTCGAAGGGAGGGTCTTACTCATCTTTGCCTAGGTGTGGTTCATGAAGCATCTTTAGCTCTTGACATAGCAGAGGGCATCTCAGAATAATACAGCCTCTCTCCAGGGAACAAAATGAATTTCCAAGCCTTTTCTTTATCAGGTTAACATTTGACAAGCTTGCTTTAGTGCTCTCATTCTCCCCAAGTATCAGATAGGGAGGACAGAAAAAGTTTGTGACAGAGAAAGGAAGAAGTAAAGGAAATTTGAGATTTTCAGAACAGGGTACACTTTCTCTCTGCTGCAGATATCAGGTAATGAGTACAACTAGATTATGGTAAATTATTCTAGAAGATTGGGCCAAAGAAAACAGGTTTTGTTCAGATTGTATATACAAAGACATACACAAAATATTCCAAAATCTTATTGCTTAGGTGTATAGGCTGAAAATTGAGTAATGCGTAAATCTGAGTGCTCCACAGAGCCAATATAAGTCTATTAGTTCATTTTCAGCAGTTCATTAATTTTTCTTCTATTGAAATACTATTTACATGATACAATAATGTGCAGGACCCTTTAAAAGAAACTAAAAGGTGTAGCCCCTGTCCAGAAGATCTGTCGTTCTAAGTTCATTCTAATATCAATACAAATAATGGAACACACTTTTGCTCTCTAAAATGGCAGTCAAAGCAAATTGGGCATTCTGAGCTGGGCTCTGGCAGCCTTTTGTATTGCTTTCATTAGAGTGTCAGAGTCTAAAAAAATAATGTGACAAAGGAAGGGTGGCTGGTGAGCTGGCAATCATACATCGTCTAAAGATCTGAGCTCTTCTGTAATGATCATATGTGATTTACAGAATCAAAGGGTCAGATTCTGCCCTCAATTACGCACCTATTGCTAGGTGGTACACCACCCCATAGCACGTGAATTAGAAAGATTATTATATTTCTAAAGAAACAGAAAAATGGTCTGTGGCCTTCAAAGTAACAAATTTGGTGTTGATCCTGTATTAAATAATAACATATAAGTGTACAGAAATATCAATGTGTCTTCAGTGCCATTTTCTATAGAGATGGTTGGAGCAATAGAACTGCTGCAGTCTCTGTTTCTAGTCTCATATTCTATGTTTCTATTATGGTTTTAGTCTAATATTCTGTGTAGGAATATGCTCCACAAGTCAAAGTTTGAAAAAGAAAACATTGGCATTCTTTCAGTCTGCTTAAACACCAAAGCACTGACTTTGTCAGTAGTTTTCCATCTCTGCTGTACCTAATAGCTCTGCTCCTCTGATGTTGTCATGGTACAAGAGTTTCTGCAAATGCTTATTTCTGTTGCCTCTCAACTAATGCCTACAGCTCCTATAAAGGGATTAATGTAATTTATTCCTTAGGAAAACTTATCAGATACACAAGTTATTTAATTTGGTACAAATTCCTCCATTCCCTCAGGAATCTGAAATGCTACAGATTGTGATCGCTGGCTTCTGCTCTTTGTTATATGGTCACCATCATGTTGTCCCAAACTTGCTGAACTCCATGAGTTTTTCCATCAACTTCAATGGAATTTTATTCAGGTATCCTGGCAGTTGCCACTAAAAGAATGGGAACTGAAAATCAGCAGAATTCAAGTCTCAGCTGGCTAGAGGCATTTCTGTTATGGTTTTAATGTAAACACATGACCAAGAACAGAAAATTAATGATGATAAGAACAGCTTCTTATCCACACTTCGCGAAATACCTGGTGCCGGTGCTTTTAGGAAAATTCATTCAATCACTTTCTCCAAAAACATATGTATATGCATATACACACAACTTCAAAAGAGAATGCTGTCATGTCTGAATTTTGTAGAGAAATAAATTTCCTTTAATGATGACTTTGACTACAGGCTTCTGATTTTCCTCATCATCTACCTGCATTTGATTCTGATTCATAAAGGCCAATCTCCTGCCACAACCAGCAACAACACTGGCATTAGGGGAAGTACCACATGAACAGAATTAAACTTGAATTGGCAAATACACAGATTTCATTTAAATTCTGTGCTTTTAGGGCTGCATTATATCAATTTTTTTTTACTCCTTTTTTTTTTTGACATGTGAACAATATTTATTGTATGAATTCTCCTGCTTTCTGAAATAATAATATTTGTCTGATTATTTGTAAATAAATGTAATGACCCTGTTACTTTAAGCTAGCAATAAATTCTGACTTTCCACTGGGACAAAACACATATGCAAAGTTAGGGAGAGTTGCAAAAGAAATGTAATTGGTAAATGGAATCGAAACAGGAGGAAACAATGCACAAGAAAATTCAATAATAAACAGGACTATTGAAGAACAGCTCTTTTGATTTTGACGTGCCACAGAAACGACATTGCCCCACACTATGTCTCTTTCATCTATGTGGAACAAACTCCTTCATGATTTATGTTGTGAGCACTGTGTTTCCATGTTATTTTAAATGAACAGAATTTTTAAGACTTTTTCTTTTTTTAGTTAATACACATACATACACTCACACAAAACATATGTTAATAACTTCAGACCACAAATTTAATTTATCTCAGCTTTCCACCTTACATAATTTCTTGTCATGTGGTGCATACCCATCCGTAAACAAAATGGGGATTCATTACCATAGCAACAGAGAGTGTGACTTTGATCAGCTTCAATGATTATTTGTAGGCATGCACATTTACAGATATCAAAATCCTAAGTGAAGGCTGATTACCTTTTTTTTTTTTTTTTTTTAATTNTATATGAAGAAGAATGCAAGCTAAAAACTAAAAAATACCTCTGCATGGAAAACCAAACTACTGGCCATTAGCTCAGTGTAACTTCCAGTTACTTGTGAATATATCTATTCCTAATATTTGATGTACGTGTCCTGTGAACAACAAAGTATTCTCTTTTTTCTATTTCAGTTTTGTTCCCTGGCAGATGTGATACTTTAGGCTGCACGTGCAGGTGTTTTGGGTGCTCACTTGTGTAGGATGAGAAGACGTGGTAGCCTGTAGCTCGACAGAGAAAAAAAACAAAACAAACCAAAACAAAAGAACCAAATCTGAACAATGTGTTGAAAAATACTACAGTCAGAGCTGCACAAGACCAGATGTTATTTTTTTCTAATTAGAATAACAAAAATAGCACACTATAAAATGTTGTGGGTTTGGGGTTTTTTTGTTTGGTTATGTTTTGGTTTTGGTTTTGGTTTTTGGTTTGGTTTTCTTTTCAAAAGCAATGAATGCTTTAGGAACTATAAGAAAAGAGCTCTAAAACATATTTAAATGAACGAATGTTTCAGGAGCCAT
The DNA here is from genome assembly GCA_013396835.1 of Psilopogon haemacephalus. Classification (NCBI taxonomy): domain Eukaryota; kingdom Metazoa; phylum Chordata; class Aves; order Piciformes; family Megalaimidae; genus Psilopogon; species Psilopogon haemacephalus. Next base: position 400,812 of record VWZI01004364.1, read on the forward strand.
ATGGAGAAGAAAAAGAAAAGACGAAAGTAGAGAAATGTTTTAATTTTAGCTAAATGTGAAGCATTTCACTTCTTCATCCACTCTTACATAGAAATTATCTTACTTTTAAACTTCCAAAAATGTCAATGCTGATTCTGTGTATTGTATCACAGCTTCAACAAGATATTTTAAACTACTTTGTGCATTTCAGTAATGCATTCTTCCAGGCATTATAAATTCCATTATATGCCCTAAACATGCAGTGAGATATATTATGATATATCTGTGCACCAGTAAGGTACGATAGCAGCACATAATGAAGTATGTGACAAACACTCCAAACGCACTGTATCATTGGTCCTTTTTCCTCTTCTCTCCCTCTTTTCCCCCTCCCCCCCCCTTTTTCCTGAAGCATTGATGATTCAAAACTTCAAATACAGGAATAACATTTGTAACAGCTACAGCATTCTGGACATCTGCACTGTTACAGTGCTTTAGAATAAAGTCACATGGCCATAGGGAAATTTCACAGAATTAAAATCACAGAGACTTGCCAAGGTGTATAACTAGTTTGTTTTCATCTGTTCTTCTCATGAATAATTACCAAGCAGGCATATCCTAAAGCTAGCACAAGCTGTCAGTTCACCAGAAATATTCAATATTTAAAACTGAATTTAGAATTTAGAATTTCATAAATGAAAATAATTGTATCACAGGCAAAATAGCACAGTTCAAGTGTGGCTATGTACTTCTTGCCTTTCTAGGAGGTTTCCCAGAGCAAACGTTATAGTTATACCAAATTATCTTTACAACAAAGAAAACAATGCAAACGCAGTGTGAATTGCAAGGTGTATTTTGCTTCAGAACTAATTCTTTGCTAGAATTTTACTGACAATTCCTTTCTCAAGCACAGAGGGGAAAAGAAAAAAAAAAAAAAAGGAAAGAAAAAAAAAGTCCAATCCCAAGACTTCCATCTGTTTCACTTCGTTTGTATTCTTTTCTACCACCGCATGTTTGAGCAAGAGCCAACAGTAGTGCAAAGCTGGACAGGAAGAATGAGAGGCAGGAATAAGATGTAGGTGCAAAAATGAGATGCTTTTTACCTTGAAGCTCTCCTTAGCCCCTTTACTCCCCATACTGATCCCTAATCTGAAGCACAGACATATTTTGTGTCAATTGGAGAGGACATAAGTCTGCTGCATGACAATCAGCATTCAGCACCCCACCTGTCTTGCATAGCCACAGTGCAGGCAGAATTGCCTGTGTCAAGTAAACAGCCAGCTACAAGGGACAGGAATGCACTGCTCCACCACAAAACCTGTTTACTTCATTTGTGACTTTTCCGTTATGCTAGGAAATATCAGGTCAAGTCTCTAGGTTTTCTGATTTTGCATCCCAGAGAGACTAATGAAAGGGAGACCATGAGCCAAGAGGAAAGCACACTTTCCTATCACACAAGGCTTAATGTTGGCATATTATTATAATATTATTAAAATCTTTATTGGAGCTTGAATAATGCCCTGAAATAGATATTGTGCTGGTTAATAAATTACATTTTCAAATGAGAGAGATTTTATCACCAAAACACCTCATGATTAATTTCTAATGTGAAGCTTATGGCCCTAACTTAAAACATTTGATTTTGCATTTGTGTTCAAAGGTTGAACACTTAGTAAAGTTTATATAAGAAACTCACTGATTTTTTTTTCCCACCATTTAAAAAAAAATATCGCTAACCTGTTAATCCACTATAACTTCATAACCTCAATTACAGCTCTTGAGATGAAGGTGATTAAAAATAAGTATTTTCCCCCACTTTAAAATAGCAGGTCATATCTTCCAAAGAAATTATGTTTAAAATTTTTCAATGACACATTAATGCCAATAATTAGAATTGCTCAGAAATGTTCCACAAGATGTTTCGCAGTTCTATCTATAACTACTTGGTGTTTCAACACCTCAAGTAATACTACTGTAGTGAAAAGGGTAATTTCTATAGGAAGTAAGAGAGGATAATATAAAACTATATGAGAAAAATAATAGTAAAAAAGCCAAGGTATTAAAAATTGGGAACAGCTCCCAAACCTACCTACAGACCATGAGCCAAATTTCTCTTCTAATGACTTTTTTTTAAAAGTAATAATTTTTACTAATCAGCATTTTACTTAACTTGGCCCACTCTTAAGATTTTTTTCACACCATTTTCTAGTATCTTTGATTAATTTACTGTTGTTGCTTGTGTCCACAGTCCGTGTAAACACATTCTCAAATGGCAAAAGAAATCAATAAAGTAATGGTGGGCAAAGCCACAACTCAGTTTCTGGGTATGTTCAAGTTTCCAGCAGGAAGATATAATTCTTTAGCTCACTATTCCCAAGATCAGCTCATCAATGCAAATAAGCGCACTTATAGATTCAGTGTTAATTCAAGAAATGAATAAGAAATTTGCTTTTTCAAAATAGTAGCCAATCAATAGGTATATACCACCTTATTCACAAAAAAAACCCCAAACATAAAAATACATACAATTTAGACTGTTTAACCCTACTATTTATGTACTTTTAATTCTAACACAAAAAACTGTTCCAGACTAATGATACAGCAACCCTTCTCCAGCAACTGAATAAGTTTTCTACAGTTCTTTGTCAAATATGCTTTTGGTTAGTCTAAAAAGGCAGCAGCTGAAAACTATTTGGAGTAGGCAAAGCATACAGCAGTGATCCACCAGATTGTTAGGCCTAGTGGTGGGATAAAAGGAAAATGAAAATTATTTGTATGTTCAGTAGCATTATGTCTCCTGCATCCAAATATATATATTTTTTTAAAGTTATTTTCTGTTAACTATAGAAATTATTGCTGTGAAAAAAAAAATGTATCTTACTGTGACCCTAAAATCCAGAGAAAAAAAAAGAAAAACATCCTCCCAAATGCCTCTTGTCAATCTTGGCCTTCTAATGGGTCCCCTTTTTTCTTGCAACACTTCTCCAAATTGTGTTTGTAGCTTACACTTCTTCTTATTTTTTTCCCATGGGAAGCTGGATCTCTACCTTTCACTCTTCCCTTCGCACTACATTTTAATAACTTTGTCTTGTCCAACAAATAAGAATTTTTCTATTGTCTCTTCAGGGAAACCAGAAGAGATTTTCAGTGAGCTAAGCTGCATAGGTTTTTGTCTCATTTTAATCAGGATACTGGTTGCACAATTCAATACTGATTGTGTAACCCAAAAAAGCAAGGAGAAACAGAACACGAATGAATTACTAAGAGAAAATTGTCCTCATAATAGGGTCACAAAGCATAAAGATATTAATTTATAATACTCTGTCAAATTACATTATGCAATGAAATAAATTATGTTAAGAGAAAGTATGTTTTAATTACAAGTACAATACTATTTCAAAATTGGGGGAAAAGTGTTACCCTCTTTTTTTTTATCATCAGCATTATTATATGAATTTAGCATTAATGTACCCAGAAGTACCTGCACAAGGTAGACATCCCCTGCTGCTAAGAAGTGCATATGTGCAGATGCAAAATTTAGGACTGTTATGATTTTCCATTGTTCTTTTTTTCTGTAGCCTTTTCCTGACCATCAATGTGTAAGTTAAAGAGCTCTAACTAGTAAGGCAATACAGCAGCTATACTCATGCAGGTTATTTAATCACAGAAAACAGAATACACACTAAAAAGAGTAAACATAAGGTCTGGCATTCTTTTAGTTTTTCTTTTTTAATCTAAAGAAACATTTAAAGAACTGCATCTTTGGGAGAAAAAGATGGTACCAGGATATACAATCACTTTATAATTGCAAATTTTGCAAAGTTTTAATAGGTACAAAGGCAAATACAAACTTCTTATAAACAATTCTAAAAATCATCATAATACAGCAGATATTAGACCTGCCTATCTGTTAGATGGAGCTAGAAATGTTAATGATCTTTTAAAGTCTTTATTTCTCCATAAACAATGTTCTGGCTACAAGTTAAAGTCAGATGACAGTAATAGAGACAATGCTTGACCCTGCTGTGCCAGCCTATATATGCAGTATTAACCACAAAGAGATAACTACTAAAAGAAAGTTTTGCTATAAGACCTGTACCCTGTCTAAAGGTGTAGCTCTCTTCCCAGACCTGGCTTTCTGGGCTAACTGCAAGTAGCTTTGAAAACGCACAGCAATAAGAAGCTTTGAAAACATCCAACCTTTGCTTCAACAGGTCTGTAAATACCTTGAGTACAAGAGTGCATTTCTAAGGAGCAGAATATACAGGAAAGGGGAAGGTTGGTCACAAAATTCTGTAACTAAAAATTTAATTTGACTTACAAAACCGTTGAAGGGGGAAAAAAGGTAAAAACAAACAAACAAACAACAAAAACAAAACCAAACCAAAACTAAACAAAAAACAAAGACCCAAAACCCCATGCCAGCTTTCAGAGGTATACTCTATTCACCCAAAGGAGTTCTGGATACACTACAACATCCTTCTCACCACAAGGTGGCATCTTCTTGTTTTTATATAAAACATCAGAATATTTACATAATTGAAATAATTTTCTACACCTCAAAGTTTCCAATTTTTTTTTTTTCACAACAATTTAACAATCTGTATGAATTCCTAGCAATGATGTTAGACTTCACTTCATAAATGCTCATGTAAATATCTGCTGCTGCTTTTTACATACATTACATGCATACCAAATCCCTTCATCCAACAACCCACTCGCAAGACTTGCAGGAACACAACTATTCCTTTCAAATTGTGGGGCAGCCAAAATTAAGAACTGACAACACATGTTAAAAATGCTGAGCTTTCTCTCAAACTCAGTGTTTTACCAAGGTAATCTACCCAGTTTCTCAGCATGTGGGTACTTGAAAATATAACACAGACATCCACTAAACCCAAGGAACTTTACACTCCATACTCGGTACATACAGCTCAAACCAATTCCAGAAACACTGAAAAAATACATTTAAAAGCATCAGCAGACTTTAAAAAAAATTCTGTCCATATCATTACTGACATAACTCATATGAGAAGTAAAAAAGGAAAAGTTTAAAATCTCTCTCTCTAATAACTTTCATTTTCCACAGCTATTAGTCTCCTTCCAAAGTTGAAATTTTAATCTAATTGATAGATCATAATGTCTATTGACTGTGTTCAAACTAACACAAGTGGAAATTACTGTATCAGCAAGAAATCAGAAGACTGAGTTCCTATGATAGGACTTGATCCCACCCCCACCATTACATTGCTTTAAAAGTGGGGTGGGGGGGCACAGAATTTAAACACTACAACTTCATTAGATATGATCCCCAGTCTGCTGATTCAACTGCAAAGCAGCTGTTAGATTCAAAAGACTACAGACTCAGGATCTTGCACCATAATGAAGAGAAGTTTGACTAGATTTGTACACCATAAACTGAGTGAAATTTTATGTCACAATTCTGTCAGGAAGAAATTCAAGTGTAATGGTTCTGAAATGCTTCAGAAATTGTTCTCTGATTCCTCAAACCAGTCCTAACTATGCAATTTAATGTCATGTAGTAATCTATTTCCAAGTCTAGGGGTTTTTCTGTATCTTTTCAAAGAAAATTATTTTGCCTTTTTAATATAAAATAATTTCTTGCAGAATTTTCCTTGAATAGATTTTTGATCAGCAGTGCTTGATTCAGAAATTAAGGCTTTTTAATCAAAAGGAAGAATTTTCTCCTTTACAGTCAGTGATTTCAGATCTAGATGCACTAATTTTGAATACTGCACTTGTATAAGAGCATAAAAATATTTCCAAACCTGAATGTTCCACTCCCCTTTAAACAAGACATTGGACATGTATGTTTTAATTTCCGTGCAATTTCTTTTGAAGACGCAAAATATCATATTGCTTATCACACTGAATCAAAAAAACATAGAATCATAGAATTGTTTTGGTCAGAAAAGACCTATAAGATCATTGAGTCCAACCAACAACCTACCACCATCACTGCCATCAAATCATCTCCTAAAGCATTATGTCCATGTGTTTCTTGAACACTTCCAGGGATGGTGACTTCACCACTTCCTTTGGCAACCCATTCCAATGTCTGACCACACTTTATGTAAAGAAACTTTTCCTAATATCCAATCTAAACCTCCCCTGACACAATTTGAGGCCATGTCCTCTCATCCTATCACCTGACACTAGGGAGAAGAGACTGATCCCCACTTCACTACAACTTCCTTTCAGTTGTTCGTAGACAGCAATGGGATCTTTCTTTAGCTTCTTCTCCAGACTAAACAAGCCCAGATGCTCCTCCTAGGCTTTTCTCTAGACACTTCACCAACTTTTTTGCCCTTCTTTGGACATGCTGCAGCTTCTCAATGTCTTTCATGTAGTGAAAGGCCCAGGACCAAATATAATATTCGAGGTGCAGCCTCACTGACGCCAAGTACAGGCAGCAAATCATTTTCCTAGTCCTGCTGGCCACACTGTTCTTGATATAAGTTAGGACACTCTTGGCCTTTTTTTGGCCTCCTGATCACACTGCTGGTTCCTGTTTAAATGTCTGTTCACCAGCACCCTCAGGTCCTTTTATCCTGGACAACTTTCCAACCACTCTCCCACACTTGTAGCGTGACTTGGTGTTGTTGTGATGTAAGCGCAAGACCTGGCACCTGGCTTTGTTAAAACTCATACAACTGACCATGGCCCACCAGTTCAGCCTATCCAGATCCCTTTGCAGAGCCTTCCTACCCTCAAGCAGATCAACACTCTCATCCAATTTAGTGTTGTCTGCAATGGCTGAAGTTTCACTAAAACAGTTCATGCTCTCAGGTTTCTCTGTGTCTCCACTGAGAGGCCAGCACAGGGAGGTGGACACATAGATCCTGATCTGCTTGGCTCCAAGTGAGTAATGTCACTGAAGAGCTGAACTATCTATCAGTTTAAAAGCAGGCAGATGAGAATGCAATCATCTGCAAATACAAACAAAGCAGTAGTCTAGCCATTATGTTTACTCCCAATTGTTTGCAGCTGGAAAACCTAACAATATTTTTACATAGAAAATTCCATTTTTGGCCCCAGACAAAAATTAGCTACTATCTCTTATGTGCCTTCTTAGTAAACTTTCAGAAAATCTGAATTACAGCAGAAATCTTCTAACTTAACTCATGCCTAGCAGACCATCTGCAAATAAAACTATTTCAAATAATATTCATTGAAGATACATCACTTTAATCTCAGACAGGTATGATTATTGCTTATAACGCCACCTGAAAACTGAAAGTAAATAAAATCCCACTCTTGCAAACACAAGTTACAAGATACACTAAACACACTGCAAAGGACATAGCTCTACTACAAATACAAAATAATGTGTCAAACTGGTAGAAAACTTCTAAGTGAATCTTAAATGGTATTCATTCAATGAACTATCCTGTAAAAAATACTTTGTTTTGATTTAATGGCAAGCAGTTAACAGTAAAAACAATGTCCAGAAAATAATCTTCTGCTGTAATTCCTTTTGTGTGCTGTTTGTTTTTAGTTTTGAGGCATTTACACAACAGTGTTACTCTGTTTCTAAATAAAGACCTGGTTTAAGCAGCGAGGCATCTTACTGCCAAATGCAGCAATTCTTGTAAGGTCTGGCGAGAGATGACCACTCTACCATCTTCACTAAGTCATGGTGGACAGGAGAGGTGCCTAGGGAGTGGAGGAAGGCAAACATCACTCCAATCTTCAAAAAGGGTAAGAAGGAGGACCCAGGTAACTATAGATCTGTCAGCCTCACCTCCATCCCCAGAAAGGTAATGGAAAAACTTATCCTCAATGCTGTCCTTAAGCATATCAAGGGCAGTGGAGTCATTAGGAGCAGTCATCATGGTTTTACCAAGGGTAAGTCATGTTTGACCAACCTGATAGCCTTTTATGAGGACATAACAGGTGGACTGATGATGGTAGAGCAGTGGATGTGGCTTATCTTGATTTCAGTAAAGCATATGACACTGTCTCCCACAGCATCCTTCTGGCTAAACTGAGGCAGTGTGGTCTGGATGATCAGGTAGTGAGGTGGACTGGGAACTGGTTGTAGGAAAGAAGTCAGAGAGTTATGGTCAATGGGATGGAGTCTAGTTGGAGGCCTGTGACTAGTGGGGTACCACAAAGGTCAGTACTGGGACCAGTTCTGTTCAATATATTCATCAATGACCTGGATGAAGGCACAGAGTGCAGTGTCAGCAAGTTTGCTGATGACACCGAACTGGGTGAAGTGGCTGCCACACCAGAAGGCTGTGCTGCCATTCAGCAAGACTTGGACAGTCTGGAGGGTTGGGCAGGAAGAAATTTAATGAAACTCAACAAGGACAAATGTAGAGTCTTGCACCTGGGAAAAAACAACTCCAGGCATCAGTATAGGTTGGGGACAGAGCCTTTGGATGGCAGTGAAGGGGAAAAAGATTTGGGGGTCCTAGTTGATGGGAGGTTGACTGTAAGCCAGCAGTGTGCTCTTCTACCCCTCTACTCTGCCCTGTTGAGGCCGCATCTGGAGTAATGTGTTCAGTTCTGGGCTCCCCAGTTCAAGAGGGACATGGAACTGCTTGAGAATGTGCAGTGCAGAGCCACAAAGATGATTAAGGGAATGGAACATCTTTCTTACAAGGAGAGCCTGAGGGAGCTGGGGCTCTTCAGCTTGCAGAAGAGGAGACTAAGAGGTGACCTCATCAATGTTTATAAATATTTAAAGGGTAAGTGCCAGGAGGATGGATCCAGGCTCTTCTCAGTGATGCCTAATGACAAGACGAGGGGTAATGGGTGGAAACTGAGGCATAGGAAGTCTCATTTAAACATGAGGAGGAATTTTTTCACTGTGAAGGTGATAGAAAACTGGAACAGATTGGGGGGTTGTGATATTAAAAACCCTCCTGGACGCATTCTTGTGTGATCTGGTATAGGTGATCCTGCTCTGGCAGGCAGGTTGGACTAGATGATCTTTCAAGGTCCCTTCCAGCCCCTGACATTCTATGACTTTATGTAAAACCACGCCTGTCATCTCTAACCTCTACAGGATGTGGTTCTAATTTTCTCCTAAAACCTCCTGATGGTATTAGAGAGCCAGGGGTATAAGGCTAGGGGTCACACTGCCCTTACACTCAGCAATTCTTTAGAGGTGTATAGAGAAAAAAAAGAAAGGTAAATCAAGAAGTTGTTTAACTTGTACTGAAAAAGGAATAACAAGCCCATTTGTACCTCCACTGGAGATGCTCCAATTTATCAGCTGACGCTCTGGCCTAACACGGGAAACGTCAGCACAAAGTTCAAGCTCACTTTACTGAACACGATTTTAATTTCTTCATCAAAAATTAGTTGTATGTAGCATATAACTCAAGTAAGTATTAAACTCTTCTGTATTTTACTCTTCATACTAGATAAATTAACATGGTTCAATAAATCCTACATAGATATTTTGAACACTCTAAAGACTGCCACTCTGTGATTCTGTGAACATAGATATATTGTAAACACAAGATAAAAACATCTTTTTGTTCACTGTTCTGCCTCTGAGGGTCTTCCCTAAGCAGCACAACCACTCAAATGATACTTGGTCCAGCAGTATCTCTGCTGTAGCTGTTATCACCACATCTTTTCTTTTGGCATCTTATGGGCTAGTATGTTATTCTAATTAATAAAGGAAGCAGACAGACTACATCTTCTTAGAGTTTATTCCACATTTCCTTTATCAATACAAAATTATTTAGAAGACAGTTGTTTATCGAACTTCTGAGAGTTTTATTAGATATGTTGAATCTCAACAACATTGATTCAAAACAGCTGCAGCCATGGATTTTTTAAGCTTTAATTGAAAATCTGTGCACTTTAATTAATATGAAAAAAATGCAAACTTATAGAAGAAATGGTAGGTACCATGACTTTAACAAAGTAATTCTAGTTTTCCAAACTCCCTCAAAGAATAACTCTCCTACACACACACACATCAGATTGAGAACAGCAGCACTGAGTAGCACAAAGTTCATTATACATTTCCAAATACAGTGCAATTTGGTTTCATAAGAGAGAAATGGTATATGAAAACCAATACTTGCATGTATATTGTACTGAGTTCTGTTCATCCTCAAGGCCTACTGTTTCAGAGGTTATTTATTGTATGGCTACACTACATAGCGGGAGACTGATGTACCTAGATAATACATGCAGCAGTCAAATAAGCTGTCTAAAGTGTCCACAAGTGATGAAGAAAGGATTGTCTTTACTCCTGTGCCCATCAGGAGATGAAGAACCTAATTTAAGGCTACAGGAAACCCTCTAGCCTGGACCAGAAGTTATTTCAGAACACAATTCCCAGCCACAGTATCTCAGGCAACCTCTTGAATGCTTACTAAATTACTCATTCAAAGTTTAAAAGAAGACAGCAATGTTTGGTTTTCCCAAAAGTTTGAATGCCAAGAACTTCCCATAAAGACATTCTCCTTGAGAAGTCATTTGCTCTCACTTTGAGCACCCTTGAACCACTTTCAGAAGGGATAAGAAACACCCTGCCCATTCTGCCTGAAGGAACACTTTGAGCACAGGGGCAGAATAGAGAAAGTGCTCAACACAATCCCCTCATAGGTGCTTCCAAAAGGACTCTGCTCTCTTGATACAGATACAGGAAGAAGACTCCAGACAGAGCATAGGAACCAGCAGGTATATATTGTAAATATGCAATAATGCCCATTAATCAAGATTTTTTATTCTGTCTTTCAGACATAATTGTGCTCAACACTCTCTGTTACCAACAATGAGAGTCTTTGTTCAAGATGTACTTTCTAAGAAACAATGACTTTAGCAGGTCTGAGTCCTGGCTTTGGAATTCTCCACCTCTCTCATTGTAGACCTAGTAAAAGCTGCCACATGAAAAACGGTCTAATCGATCTGAAATTTATTCACTGACATTTCTTCATTCAGAGTGGCCATTATCTTAGAGTTAACAATCCACCAAAACACAAACAACTACTACAATGGAGTTCATATACTGTATGACACAGAAACTAGACCTTGTGATCATATATATATATATATATATATATAATTGTAGAATGGTTTAGGTTGGAAGAGACCTTAAAGATCATCCAGTTCCAAACTCTCCACCATAGGCAGGGACACCTCCCACTAGATCAGGTCGCTCAAGACCTCATCCAGCCTGGCCTTGAACACATCCAGGGAGAGAGCAGACACAACCTCCCTGGGCAACCTGTTCCAGTGCCTCACCACCCTCACTGTGAAGAACTTCTTCCTAACATCCCGTTCAAATCTCCACTCCACCAATTAGAACCCATTCCCCCTTGTCCTGTCATTACAAGACCTTGATTTGCATATTTACATATACACACACAAACATATACAGCCAAAAGCACTGTAGCTATAAGCCACAAGCGATATAGTGCAAGGCATATTTGTCCTGGTACAATTGCTATCCACAGTTGGGATCACACCATTTAAATCTATCCTGAGGAAAATAATAGGAAAATTTTCTAACCAAATTATGTGAATTGGGTGAAGATGATGCATCCAAGTCTGCTGAGATCTCTGATAGTTATTTATCCAAGGAATGACACCACTGGGCTGTGAAAATCTGTTTGGGATGGAGTAAAGATGTCCCCCCTTTTGTCTTTTTTATTTTCTCTTCTCTCTACAAAGGTGTAATCACTCTTCATACTACACTAAAACATTACTATTTGTAAAACTTTCTAGCTACTTCTTCAAATTACAGAATAAAAGCTGACAAAAATAAATTATATTTAAGATGGATTCAAGGATGGAATACTATCATTCAAGAGCTTTCTTGTAGAATCAAATGCAACCAGAGACTATATTGAAATACGTTTTTACAGTCTTAATCTACTAATGTCATGTTGAAGTCATTCTAAGGCCATTTTTGTTTGTTTTATCATTCATGGGGATACAATAACTAATTGGCAAATTTCCAGCACAAGATGCATTTGCATAATAGATGGCATGCCCTTTAGCTATTATAACAATGCCAATTTTAAAACAAAGTAAGAAGTTTCTCTATACACACCCAGTGTTCAGCTGCTCATAATCTATAGTTTAAACAATTTATCATCAAACCCTGAGACTCACTGCCAACTTATCAAAGTGGCCACTGGATGCATATGATCTAGTCTGAGCATCTGGCTCTTCACTGTTCCTGACATTAGCACAGACAACAGAATCAGTGGACTATTGAATGCAATTACAGTAAGCGAGACAGACAATAAAGATTGATAGCGCCTTCTCTTTTTATCACATACAAAACTACTGGGGGTTAAAGCTTTGCCTTGAGCTGCCTTCATTTAACAATGATTGAAAATACACAATTGTGATGGTAAAACACTGCAGCCTGTACTACTTCATTTGCTGGACACATTATCAAATTAAATGAAAAGTGAACTGCCAAAAGCAACAGTTATTATATATTAATGACGAATATTTACTTAGCATTGTTCACAAATCATAAAGAGAACAGAATCTTTCTTGTTTTCTCTTTGCAGGATACAGATGAGTAGTTTAACGTTTCTATGTTTACATTAAATCTTCTGTCCACCAATCTCTAAATACAGATATGTGCAACTGGTTTTGTGATTATCCATGTGGTTACAAACACATAATTAATAAAATGCTTCAGTAGTAAATTAATCCTAATTGCTGCAGGGATTCTTCACCTCAGAGCACAGTCAGTATTATTGAAACTGAAGAATATTAGTATTTTGTTTCTAATGTGTTTTACATCATGGGTCACAAGATGTGCAACAACTTCTAACTGGAAAATCCAACAGCAGACAACAGAGTCTATAGAATTTAAAGCTACTTACGAATCTTTGGTTTATGCATACTGCTTGAGCTAAAAATATGTGGTAAATTCAAACCATACAGATAAGAAAGCAAAGTTATGCAAGTAATTGATTGTTTTGCTTAAAACTTTAACTCCTTGTTTCACAGAAGCCATCCTAATAACATTCTTTCCTCAAATTAGAGCCAAATTGTCCTCTAGAGTGTGGCAATATTCTAACTGCTGAAAGACAGAACTGACAACTTTTTTGCATTGATTATCTTCATAGGTAAACCAAGGAATTTCTTTATCTGAGTGATACACGAGAACTGATACTATAAAAAATTAAATTAAGAAAAAATAGTATTTTCTACAAGCTCAGAATTAAATAAAACAATAACTACATTGTCAGCACTGCAAGAAAAAGTAAAAATCTCTTGTCAATTTTAGATCAAGTTCAATAAAGTAGTGGTTGGAGAACACGTGGTCCCGGTACTGCCTGGTTGGGGGTTACATATACAACAAATGCAAACATATGGTCTTTGTCAGGCAATGATACCCATGCAGGCATATTTTTGCCTGTGTAAAGAGCTCTGCTTGCCTCCTAAAAGTTCTTGATGCAGGCAGCAGTCTCTATGTAAGTGGCATGCTGAGTTAGCTGAGACTATATGACTAAACTGAGAAGTTTAAATTAAAAAAATATGTTTGCTTTTCTCCCCTCTGTACAGCCCTGAGTAGTAAAATAAAGACATGCACAGAATACTCATTAATTCATATGAACTGCATCCTCCAGACTTTTCTTCCTTTTTTTAAGAAAACCAAGTATATTCCAGGAATTTAATTCCTAGAAATTATTGATGTAAAGGCACTGTGGGATAAACAGTATAAGAGAAGGAAATTGAGGGGGAAAGTTTGTCTTTCTGGCCATCTGCTAGCATATAAACCATAAAAGTGACAAACACACAAATATGTCACAATAGAAAACTATGTGCTGATTCCACACAATAAATTGTGAAAGCAACATGTTGTATGGTACTGTTTAACAATAGCGCAAAAATAACTGTAGGAAACTCTGGCTAAGCAGGCCCACAGACAGTTTTGGAAGGGATGATACATCAATAGACAAACTACAAGTAAAAGAAATTAATTATCTTAAGCTTACTGAAAACAAGAAAACAAGGGCTCTCTCCTTTTTTAAACAGAGAACACAATAATATTTAACCAAACATTTTCAAGAAATGCACCCATTTTATTATGTTCACATTTACTTGCTGGAAACACCAAGGGAAACATTACATAGATTTTTTTTTTTCCATCTAACTCACTTCTTCCACTTGAATTTCCATATAAAGAAAAAAAAATTCATCCGTCCAGCAGAGAAAGAGAACTATTCAAGCTTGGGTTTCTATGATCACTTATTTTTCTCACACATTACTTCATTACCTTTAGCACGTAAAGGACAGCAATGAATGTTGTAGCATGTCCCAAGCTATGAACACATTGACTGGATGGCATGCTGCATCCACTGGGGAGAAAATGGACAAACTGAGACCTGTCCATCTTTTCCTCAAACAAACACTTTTGAGATAGCTACTTGTACAAGTAATTACAGAACTCATAAAAAAATCACTTTGAAGCTTTGATGTCATTTGAAACTTCAACCTCCTTCACAAACAGATTTAGAAACACTAGTGTGACTAGGGATAAGTATCTTAAATATAAGTATAATAAGTATCTCAAATATACTGATCCATGCACACAAAGGGGTAACTTGATATTTTTGAATCACTCCATTCTGAACTCTGACACCGACCTTGGCTGTGGCATCAGACAAGAACAGCAAATGCATTGTCTGCATCTGCAAGCCTGCCTAAGCCACCCTGTGATTTATTCATCCTTTTAAATATATCACAGGTAATAATCCGTTATCCACAAATATCTCAACTTTGGGGAAAAGAGCTTGTTTCAGCTAGTTTTCAAAGGCATAAAATAGGCAATATCATGCAAGATGAGAAATTTGAAAATAATATTTAGTGAGGAATAGAAAAGCTGTTGTTACATAACTAAAGAAGTCCAATGTGGTCATGCTTTAATGTTTCTCAAAAAATCTAAACTATGTTATTCTGAGAATACCTTTAGCCTCATGTCCTCTTGGATTTAGTTTCTTGCAACATCAAGGAAGAAAAATGGCCTCAGTATGGAGGTTGCTTGCAAAATACAAACCTGTTCAATTTTGAAACAGTTTTTTTTATCACCTACTTCATTTAAAAACTGTTCTTCAAAAGCAGTTAACAAAGGCCTTTACACAGTTTTATCAACTAAAGTCTCAACCTGCTAGCACTTTGAGTGTCACTACATTTTATATATTATTCTTTTTATTTCAGAAGGACAAAGCAATATGCCTAAAGCTAAACACGCATCCTGTTATTTTGTAGGGTTACAGTCAATGTTAAACAAATCCTAGAGAAAAGGACACAGATAAAGCTTGGATTGGCCTGCCAGTATACCTCTGAGACCAAAAAGGACAGTTGTTCATAGTGATAAGAACATTATGGCTACTTAGAGCGTGATTCAGTCGCAACAAAATCCAGTGCAGAACAACTATGCACATCAACAATCACCAGTGCCACATTTCACAACTGTCAGGTGCTCACTGATGAAGTTATGGTCACATGTCCAGTTTGCAAGCATCTTCAAAACTGTGCTTTGCACTAGGCTTGCAAAGGCAAAAACATAAATTTTCTATTTCATGGCAGTACTGAATCACATGAGGATCCAGAGTGGAGAGATGAAAAAAAATCTCTCTTACGGTACTTTGACAGAAGCTTGGTTTTGCAGACAGCCTCCAAAACACATTGGGAAAGACTGAAAATATCCATAGATCATAACTTTCTTCTGGAGACCCCTGTCTCTCTACTGCCTGCAGAAGAAGCCCAGCATAACTGATCTTTAGCACCTTGAACAAGGACTTAAAGCCAAGTAGACAGGTCAAGACCTTGCAAGAGAAACCAGCAAATAGTAAAGGTCTTTGGCAGCCTTCCCCTCTGTGTTGGAGTAAAGTACTTTGGCTGTCTATGTTTCAATTCCACGTGTGTGAAAAAAGGATAGCACTACTGCCCCAACTCGCAAGGGCACGGTAAACGTTGTTAGAAATGTTTCTATGTGTTCGTTCTCACTTACCAGCTCTCTGTTATGCACACAGTGATCTAGTGACAAAACTTGGAATGACTTTCAACCCATGCCCATCAGAATCTTTAGAGCACTTGTGAGACAGGGCTCAGCTGATGTACATTCATAGTAACACAGATGTGATTCTGCTTGGTGGGAGAAATCCCCACTTGCCTGATGTCCACAGAGGACGATAAGAGATGCTTTTGGTTTTATCTCGTCAATTATTTTTCACATGCACTGTAATTTCTTAGAGTCTCTTCAACTGCTAAATTCCATTACCACCTCAATTCCCTGACAGCTCCATTTGGCGCAACAAACATAACTTCAAAAGAGGACACAAGGGACACTAACCCCAGTGTGTCTTTTGTAATGACCCTGCAGTGTATCCTGCTCAGCTTCAGCAGATGAGTGCACCAAGCAGGAAGGCAGAGTCTGTTCTCCAGCCTCAGAACACAATTCCATAAAAGCCATATAACCATGTCATTTTCCACCTCACTTTTCCTGCCCCATTTCACATAAGGGAGAACACTGTACGATAGTGATGTGACTTTTTCTCATTATGCATTTATTACCGAAAAGATGAAAATTAGAATTTAGAAGAAGGATTATTTTAGCTAGTTGAGATGGATTAGACAGATAAAAACAGTTCCCCCATACCAAGAAGCCCTACTTTGACTTCATCTTAAAGCTAAAAGTCACAGTATTTGACACAGGGTGACTAAAAACTGTCAAATTGCAGACCACATTTATGAGAAAGAGAGAAGGACAAGGCATGTTGCAAATATTGGACTAGTCCTTACTCAGGACTACAAAGATACAGCACATAAAACCCAGGTGAAAACAAATTGTTTTACAGCAAAAAAGCATAAAGAAAGGAAACTTCAACTGAAGTAAAACATTACCTTAGAAATTCAGATCCTAGTCATTCCTAAGATGTCATCAAAACAGTTGGTTCAGACTCTGGAAATTAAAATAAGAATAAAAATATAATTAAGACACACATTTGTTATTATAATAATTCTGGAACATCTATAATAAGAGTTAATAAAAAGATAATCTTCCCCTTTGTGTAGCCCCATGCCTGCTAAAGGAAACAGAGAAAATCTGCAATAAGGACACTTGGGCATTTGGAAAACCCTAACCAGTTTAGCAGTACATTAGCAGAGGGGCATGGTTAGTTTACCAAGGGATAATTGTTTCCCCTTCCACTTCCCTAAATATGATAAAAATTGCCTTCTTTAAAACTGAAAGGCATTTAGAGTAATAGCCTTCCAAATGCAGATTATTCATTTTGTCTTCCATGATCCAGAGTTTATGGCATTGTTTTGGTTTTGGTGGGCTTTTCCTTTTTTTCCTCCTGCAGTTTACTCAGGATTAGACTTACAGAGATCCCATCAATAAGAAATGAAATTTGGTAACTTTCAAAACCAGTATATTATTTTTCCTTTTATTTGTAGCGAGTTTTTCTTCTCTCAGTGGTATTACTGCAATAAGCCAGTCATTATTTCTTTATGTTTTCCCTCCTTTCTTTAGTATTTCATTTCCCTTTACAGCACATCTCATGATCACAAAGAAAACAGAGACACTTATTTCTTTTAACAGTTGAAATTGCTGCAAGTGATTTAACTGTCATTTAATCTGATTCCTCTCTTCCGTCTGTGGAGAAATATGTTTAATGTACTGGAAATTATGTTAATAAGAAAAAGCATTATCTCATTTAATGAAATAAATATACAAATATTTCAAAATAAAATAAAGAGGCAATCTTCACTAAGGAAAAAATGTCTCTTATGGTTTGCAAAAAATAAACAAATGAGAAAAATTAATGAATACATTGAAATATACTGACAAAAAAATTATGTCTAAAGTCAAAAGGGAAAAAAAATAAAAGAGAAGGTGGCTGAATTGCAGCTCACCTCATCAAATGCTTTTCGAGAAAACACAGAAGTAAGCTTAAAGGATCAGAGTACAAATTCTTTTGTAATATTGTTTTATTACCCTAGGCTAAACTTTTTCCCCTCCTTTAAAGAGCCAGCATGCCTCCTGTACTTTTTTTGTTGTTAATTTCTTCAGTTAGTGTTGAAACAATATTTATTATTGAATGACTGCAATTGCTTAATCTTTTCATTATCTTCGGTCCTTTGCAATACGAACTATTTAATTTATGGCAAAGAATTTTTAACTCCTCTGATTTAGCTAATGGTAACATTCAATAACTCTTATTTTTTAACCTTTTACATGATGAAGTATCTAGCTAGCATGCACCAAGGTTAAACAAATATTGTTAGAGCGAAGATAAAAACTTGTGGCAATTATGTAATAGAAGCATGTCCACTGCAACAGAAACACGTAATTAGTGATTTAATTACAGATGTCAAAACAAACCAAAGATGTCAATTAAAAAAAATTCTCTGACAAACTGATTTCATTCCCCTGTTCTGCAATATTAGATCTTAATGTATTTCTTTATGTTTTCTTGCTTTCCAGAAGTTAATAGTGCAAAACAAAAAGAAGACACTCAGCGTCATCCCTTTGGGTGCAACTGTTGTAGAAATTTGGTTAAACCCTGGATTTACTTACTCACTGGAAAGAATTAGTGCTTTAAATCCATCCAGCAGTGTAGTTCTGTTACACTCCCTTTTACAAAGCACCTGCAGCAATGAGTGTGCCATGTTCAAATTCATTTGGGGTATGTCAGTCATTTGTATCACACAGCTTCTCAAGGCACTGAGTGCACTAGTTCCTCCTTACAAAGTGCAACAGATCATAACAGCTCCAGATTAGCCTCTTTGGCTACCCAGAATAACTAGCAAGAGCATAATGTGTCAAGATCTCAAGTTTCTCTCTTGAAATACAGTTTTACTTTCCTACAGTTCTCCTGTTGGTTTATAGCCTTGAAATACGAATTTGAGCAGGACAGAAGCTATGAAGTGAATGTTTTGGGTTAGTATTAAGCAGGTCAACTTTTATTTTAAAAAGCATCCAAAAATCCTGTCAGTGAAATCCTAAATCCACTGAAGTCAGTAACACAACTCCCAGAAGCTTCTGTGAGGATTTCAGCCTGCACTTCCAGAGCATCTCTTACTCCTAGTCTGCTTCTTTCAGAATTTTAAGACATGCTTTTCCTCCTGAAATATGCATAGAGAAGCCCACAAACCTATATAGGCCACTCCTTACAGAAATTTTCCAGTTTGAAGTCCTATACCTGAGTCTTCTTTACTGGATGATTAAACTGTCTGTAATCATTGTATTACATCAAAAGCAAATCATAAAGTGTATGCTCTGAAGAGTAGATTATAATACACGCAAAGGAAGTAATCCATTTAACAAATTTAGAAGGACTAATTTATATATGTACACACATATACACAAAGCCAGAGTACGTATGAATACCAGGATTTGGGTTTAATTATGTACTTTCTTTTTCTACTAAATTTCAGCCCCACAGAAAATATCCCTACAGCTCTTGTCATCAGGGTTTACAGAGATATTTAGGAGCAGATAAGCCTATGCATTCACGGATTTATTTTTCTTATTTGAGGTTTACAGGGCATTTAAGAAAACAAAAACCTAAACTCCATTGTATTTCTTTTATAACTAGAGTGAAGAATGTTCAGCATTGGAAATAAATCAGGAAATTACTCTCCTGCCATGAAAAAAACATTACCTAGTTAACATGCAGATATGCACGCAAAATCCCCCACTAATTCAATAATATCAGAAAATAGGAGGTTTAGGATAAAACTCTCTCCAGTTCAGTAGCAGGAATGTCAATACCTGACAATAAAAATTCACTTTACAAAGATGTACTCACTGCACCCTGACAACGCAAACACAAAATGCAGGTAAGGTCTTTCATTGGCTGAAGCAGTATGGATGCATCTCACTATTCAATGGTACAGGGGCTGGACTTCTGTCAGAGGAGTATCCATGAGCCTGTGCGGCACAGTTTCCTGAGTTAAGCCCTTGAAACAAAACAGGCTCTTTCTTCCTCTTATCCAAAGAGTTTGCCCTAAGGTGGAAAGACAGATCAGCAAATGGCTCTTGGAGACTGGGGCTAACACAGCCAGAGTGTTTCAGAACACTGCCAGGTCCTGCCCACACCATACCAAGAGTGCCTTGAGTCTTCAAATTGCTCTGGATTAGACCTTCAAATTTGGCAACTTAAACAGTTATAATAATCTGTGTTGGAACAATATTTAAAGAAGCTAGATAAAAAGACTGAGACTACTGCTATTTATTTATTCTGATGTCTTTTGAGTGATCAAAAGATGCCTGACATGAGAAAGCCACCTTGTGAAGTTACTAAGAATGACACCTGAAAAAAAAGTATTTTTTAAAAGGCATCTGTTTTGAAACAGAACACTGTATCTAAAAATATCTGTAAGCTCTACCTGACACAAACTTGATTTTTTTTCCTAAAATTGTTGCAATATTAAAAAAAAAAAATAAATTTCAATGTATTTAAAGGGAAATCAAGTAAATCAAAGTTCCTAAAATAAACACCTATTTTTCTCATTTGTCTTCTTGGCTTGGTTTGTTTGGGGGGGGAATTTAGTCTGTTGGGGATTTTTACTAAACTCTGTGCTCTCTTCAGTTTTTGGTTCTGTTCTTGATAAGAGAAGAGGTGGAAAGAAATACCAAACTTAGGATGATATTTAGCAATTTTTTTCTGGAAATTTTTGCAAGGAATTTTTTTTGTTGAAAGCACTCACTATACTGAAATCCAGCCATTTCCATACTAAGCTTTTCTCAGTTTAAGGATAAATATGGATGAAATCAAACCAAAGACTTATTCCCGACATCTGGAGAGGAATTCTACAAATATATCTCTTTTATCTCCATGGTGTGAATGAAAATTAAATCCTTCCTTAACGACTACAGCTTCCACCACTTTTTAGGATCCATAAGCTTGTCAAGGAAAAGGATGGCACAGACACCTTCATAATTACATCTCCAGCTCCACTCATCTTTTGGCCCATCACACTCCCCTTGTGGTCTAGAAGACAGAGATGTTGTGTAAGCAGATGTTCTGAACGTCTCCCTGTGCAAGAGAAAAGAGTTTCTAATGCTATGCAGACAGCTCAGCTGGAAGCATGAGGGAGTGCTGGCCAGCACACAACCTCTGCAGCAAATCACTAATCGCACCCAAGATGTATGAATATTTTCTTTAACATGATATGGACCATGTCCACCCAGATTTCATGCTTTGTGCCTGTTGCCAGACTTGAAGATGAAACCGACAGTTTGCCTGGCAGTATGTGTGAGCACAGTTACGTGTTTCTGTTACTCTCTCAGATCTTTTGGCTCCTGTAGATTGAACACACAACTGCTACATCAATACAGAGACCGAAAGCTAAAAGTAAAAAGCTAATAGTATCTTATGTACTTCTGAAGTTTCTCCTGCCTCTTTCATGTAATTCCTTTAGCCTTTTATCAGTCTTTTTAAACATATCTGAATTTATTTGATTGTCACAGTTCCCCCCTCTGTTCTTCTAATGAAAAGAATTAATTTATTTACCTTTGAATAGAGCTCTCTGCTTTCCCACAATGCAATAGGCCTTTTTTTTTTCTCAAAATGAGAGTTGTGAAAAAATGGAAGTCATAATTTCTGAGCCTGAACCTCAATAATGCACACAAATCTAGAAATCAAGTGCTTGAAACCAGACAATGGAAATCCATCTGTGTGAGGAGAAATGGAGAAGTTGCATACCATACACTATATCTTCACCCAACCTTTTGGGGTTAGTATACTTATTTCTTGAAGTACATATTTTTGCAAATCAAATTGGATAGCATACATCTACTCTACAGAAATACATCATTAACCCAGGAGTATTGAAATGTCACTAGAATAAGAGAAGACAGAATTTAGGAGCAGAAAAAAGAGTAAATGTATATAAGCACCTGAACTTTGCCGACCTATTTCAGTTATATTATGCAGACTACAAATATGGCTTCATTTGATTCATAAAGACAGCATTTTTAATCAGTTCACAACTGAAGTTGTGCCAAGTACTTTACTTTAAATCCCTCTCCCTGTTTTTCAGAAGTTTCATTTGATAGCAGATGTCTCAAAACTTTCAGCATCCTTGATACTATTTCAAAGAGATATTGATAGCTAAAGATCAAGCTTCTGTACTATTCTTCCACATAGCATTCTCAAAGATGCTTGGGAGTGAAGGCAAATGCAAGACACAGCCTTCATCTAGTTGAGATAATTTTAAAAGCACAGTATAGCCTCTATAGGAGAGATTTTTCTTTCCAGTAGAATTCTGCACTGATTTATCAAAACTGCAACAAACAACTTGGGGTCAAAACACAACATACCCCTACAAATAAATTAAATATTGGGTGTTCTCCTATAAAGCAAATATTTCTTCTTTCTTTTTCTTTGTAGAAGGCACTTAGGGTCACACTAGTCAGGCTAGATATTAACGGGACACTTTACACTTCATCCTTCAAGTCTTCGCTGTTTCTCTTGAAGCAATAGCAGGAGCAGCATGCATATATGTATTACTCAGAATAGACAACTCAAGCTGTAGACACCTCATCATCCCACAAGAATGTACCCCATAACTGAAACCAGAAGAAACTATCCATTGACTATTCAGTGCTCAAACACAGAAGCAAGGGGTAAGACAGATGCTCTCAGCATAAGTAATCACAGAGTTCCCCTTTTGCCAAATGATCTTTTGTCCTTCCTTATCATTCTAACAAGTCAACCTGGGAAACCATCTGCAAAACTGAGAACAAGTAAAATTTTTGTGAAACGTTAAAAATCTTCTCCTCACAGCTCTGGGAACAACTAGATACATTTACCACAGTATTTTCCATGTAGCCCTGTTCAAAAGTTTGCAGGTTATGAAAATAGTCACAACATCTAAATTTAGTAAAGTTGTCAGACATGTAAGTCATGTCAGACTTTTAAGTGTTCATATTTCCATTTTTTTCTCAAAGTGTTCTTTTGTTCTCACTTACTAAGAAATTACAAGCAAATTAAGTTTTTTTGTGCTATCTCTAGCATATATATTCCTGATCATTCCTAGCTAAAATCCAGTGAAAAGGTGTGTAAAAACACAATTGAATGTTTTCAGGCTTCAAACACTGTTCAGTATAGTCCCACTGAAATACTAGAGAAAGGTTAAGGCACATTTTCCCCATATAGGTAGCAATAGTCCATTGTCAGGTGATAAAATTAAAACATCAGAGATAGCCTAACTAGAACACAATTTATCACTGTAATATTCCAGTATATAGAATTTCTATTCCTTAAATAAACGTATTTCTTTAAAGTGTCAACATAACCAAGAAATCTGATCTTCTAGACAATATTCCAGGCTTGATGCATTTTTATTGCTCCCTGGTAATGAAGTTTTAAGTCTTGATATATTCCTCCTATTTAACTGCCATTTCAACAAAACTAAAATGATCAATTTCCAAAGTTAGTTCAGGCAGAGCCATGACATTCTGCAGAAGAATATGCTCAGGTGCTGTCTCTGAAAGCACCCACCATTACACTTCAACAACAGGGGAGAGGAAGTGGGAGAATAAAGAACAGATTTAAATGCATAACAGAATTGAGGCTATAAATTTGTTTTGCACTAGTTGCACATGTAAATAAGGTGAACTGAGTAACTTTTTCTTCTACATTTGCAGTTTACAAAGTAAGTGCTAGTATTATGTAAAGCTCCCATGTGGTGTAAATGGCATTGCTCTATTAACTTCGCTGAGTCGCCCTTACATGCAGTCTAGATTTAATGATGATAACTTCTATTGAAAGTTATAGCTAAGAAAGAGATTTGAATGAACAACTTCTATCACATTTATACTTGTCATTTGGGATTAGCTAATCCCAGATCAACTCTGTACATAATATATAATTGCATATCAACAATATCAGCCTGAAAATGTCTCTCGCTTCTTCTAGCAGTTTCCCAAGTTAAGCATTTTTGTCCTGCTAATGAACCTTTTGTTACAGTGAATACGATTCTGCCAGGAATTTAATGCATGTAAATGTAATGACACAAAAGCATTACATAACCACTTTCCTCCAGGAATTTATACAGTACAGAATATAATGAAGCCAGACTATAAATGATGCATATACCTGCAAGGGGAAAGCAGCATTTTTTAATTTAGTGAATTGCTATAAATAACAATATGGCAAGAAATGGTTTCAAGTGCTTCAACATGTTTGGAGAAAGATCAATCGATATGCTGCTGAATTGTTAAATATAAGAGAAAAAGACAGGTGAAAGATTAGAAGGCACTTCATGTTTCTAAGAAATTCAAAGAGACAAGCTGCCATAAAAGCTTAGAACAGCACCCACCCCCAAATACACCCACCTCATCCTACATTAGAGAATGTCCTCTATACAATTTTCCCTCAAATTTTGGAGTCAAATATGCCTGCAAAAGGAACCTGCATATGCAGAACCTGATTCTGAAACTGACTGCTCACATCTAAACACTTCTTTTTACAGCAGCTGGCTCAATGGACTTACACCTAGCAAATACAAACTTTCACACCAAGAGGAGCAAGCAACTCTTGCAACTTTTCCAACACTTTGTTTGGCCTGTCTGTACCTGCTTAAAATATAAACAATTCAGCAATCTCTATAGAGTAATATCTGAATTAACTTCTTCCTTCTTTGCCCTTTTCCCTCCATCTTTTTCACACAGAGAGATACCTTTAAAAGAGAAAGAAAAGGCAATATATGTACCCAACATTCAGCTGCAGTAACAGCTGGGGAAATACAACTATGTCCCTAAAACAAATAGCCTATTTGTTTGCATTTAGAACTGAAAAGAACAACTGTTCATTTTTCATAACTCCTGAATTTACCCAAAACAAAACTGTAGTTTCCAGTATAGTTCCTAAAGCATTTTGTGCTTTGGTTCTTTATGTTATCCTGAGTAAAAAGTATTTTCCCTCTCATATGCATAAATAAATTAGTATATAAGCAGACGTTAAAGTGTCTCTATTTTGCATATAACCACTTCCTTCCCCCCATTCATTGACTGTGTTTGACAGAAGGAATTTCACCTCTGCCCACTCATTCTCGTTCTAGTATGGGTGAACTCAAGGCAAAGATCTCACAATTTCATACTGAAATTAAATTATACTACAGAAATTCTGTCTGAATTTTGAAGATTGTATAATTTGTTGCAGAAAAATGCAAACTAGATATTTTGAGTATCATCAAAATCCAATATAAAAGAAGCCTAATATATTGGCTTTTTTTTTTTAAGCCAGAATTAAGACCCATCATATTAAAGCAATCTTTCTCCGCAATAAGCCAAAACTCTGGGAATAAAGCTTGTGTACTATGTGTACTATATTACTTTTTTCTTTTTCCCCTCCAAAAGTATTTAAAGATGTTCTGTTTGGAATACAGGAGCAGACAGCACAAACTAATCAGTCACATGACCTGATAATGTTTGCACAGCATTTAAAAAGGAAGCAGAGAAAACAAGTTGCCAAACTCCTGGGATCCATGTATAAATTGGACAGTTTATCATGCACATTTCATTGCCATGCAACTCTTCCTTCCCAGTTCATACATTACCATACACTGTCAAAAAGTGCAGTTTGGATTTTCAGATCCACAGCACAATATATGTTCAGCTTAGAAGCATTTTAGTCACATACATATTTTAGCAACTGATTACAGGTGTCCATATCTGCACAATTCAGACACTAGGAATGATCCTTGCAAGTCTATTCACATGACAGCTGAACGAGTTTCTTCTAGAGAAACTTTTTTCCACTTAGGCACAAGTAAGAAGTCATTTTATCAGCCTTAAGAACAGGTTTGAACTTGGACTGCAAGTATTTACAGCTCTTTAGAGGTAATGAATACCATATCAAAACTAGCTCACACCATATGTGAGGTTGTATAGTTCCGATCTCAATAAAATATATGTCTGGTAAAAATTATTTTATTGATTTTATACCTTATCCTGTTACACACATATATATACTGTTAAAAGCCAATATATTATTCAGTAGCTATAAAGGGTCTTTCCTGGTATTCTTGGTGTGTTATTGTCTTTCACATCCTATCAGAGCACTGAGATGTCACATAACTTTGCAACAATGTACTGCACAGTGTGAGGTGTACTTTGCCAATATTATTGGGATGACTAAGTACACTGGCATCATTTTATTAAAACGCATGGTATAACAGCCTGCCCAAAGTGTGGGCTAAAACACCAACTGCACCTAAGGCAAGTACAAAAGAAAGGAAGCACACTGCTGAGAAATGATTCCTTAATCCAGTCTCTTTGGTCACGTACAAGAATCTGTCTCTCCCATCACCCCCAAAACAAATTGTAGGAGACAGGGTGCATGCATCTATGGACAATTATCAGATATCCATATTCTAATTCTGTATGGCCAGAGCAGAAAGAGGTACAGGCTCTCCCTAAATGCATGCATTGTAAATGTTGTAAAGCACAATTATTTTAAATACTAGCATCAGTTAACAAAAGGATGATTTGCAGCAAGAGACTTCTATATTTGCATACAGGTGTGAAAATTTGCTGGTTTTATAATTTAGACAAAATCAGTAAGCCATTACTGTAAAAGTACAGATTTCAAACAGCCATGTATGCTGTCTAGCCAAAATGAACTGTTCTAAACAATAAAAATCACTTTTTACACCATTTATGTATAGAACACAGGGAAACAAACCAGGAGTGCAGCAGCACAGGTTGTGGGGGAGACAGGGATGGGGATTAAGATTGTGACTGGCAATCCTTGCTGCTTCTCAAAAGAAGAAACAACCTACAACAAACACTAGCACAATGACAGGCCTCTCTTTAAGAAAATGGCAAGAATATTTTCTATCCTATAGAATGTTTGCATCAAACATCTACCTGTGGCTTTCGCAGTGAGCTGGACTATTACAAGATTGATGATAAGCTCAAACACTGTATTTGACCTAAATACATTATGTAGCAGCGGATGCCTGTTAAGTAGGTCAGCATGGGCTCTTAAAAGTTATGCAAAACTTATTGCTGCCATACAGCTGGCATGTCACTAGTCAAGAAGTATGAGACTCAGTTTTAAAGACTGGAGGAAATTGCTTCTCATCATATTAAAATCTCTTTCGCCATACTTAAAAACTCTTAAATACTGAAATATGCAGCTTGTCGTATGTGTTTAGGGCTCCAAATGAAATTAAAGTGAGATGGGCAGCCATCAAAAAGCTTGAGGATGATCCTGAGCTTCACATACAAGGAAGATCCCACTTTGAAAATAATTTTTCAAACAAACATTTTTCATTCTTGTAGTCAAACAAACTGCAATTTATGGAATACTTTGGACAAGATGCTGTCAAGTTAAGGAAGTCTGTATGTAGTGGTGATTAATCAGAGATAGCTATATCCCCCTGTCTTGATATTGGAAGCTCCTAGTATGCTGTAGAGAGGACAACCCTATAAAGATTCATCTGCTGTGGTATCCACTTGTGAAATAGTGTAGCCACACAGCACAACAGAGAGAATATTCCATTTGCTAAAATGAACTGGTGGCTCCTCACCTATCCCTTTCTAAGCATGTCTGTGTGCTAGAGAGCAGCAACTGGACGTGCCTTGCCAAATGAGGAGTGTCTCCTGACAGAAGACAGTTACATAATTGTGGGATGTTTTAATTCCATACTGCAAATGGACGTATCCTTTAGGCATCACTTTCTTAGAAACTGATAAGGTCCACCCTGCACTAAGCAGTCAGCAATCTATGTGTTCATACATGAATGAGTCTCTAGAGAAGGCAAACTCCAGACAGTTTTCAGTGGCTTATGTTAGATAACTCCAAATTTACAATCTTTAGACTGATCTTATTTATAGGTTTCATCCACTGGATATTCTCCCTATATCAACCTGTGATGGCAAAACAGAGCATGAGACTAAGCATTAGTAAGTCGGGAGTTACATATTAGCTCTTTGCTTTTCTTCTAATTGCATTGAGCTACTTACTGACAGTTGTCAATAAAAAATAAAGGAAAACAAAAAAATAGCCTATTTTACAGTAACAAGAATTAAAAAAAAAAAAAAAAAAAGAGGAAACAAACAAAAAAGTCAGTGGGAAAAACAACTTTCATTCAGGAGACAGAAAGTACACTGTAGAAGTCTGTCTTGAAAAAAACAACTCTTCAGGAAGGCTTTCCATGAGCCTCTCAGTAATGTGGTTCATGTGCACAAGTTGCATATTTTAGTTAGTGTTTCACTCTCAAGCTTTTCCTTTGAGACAAGTGATTATTTTCTTTTTCTGCCTGACCTAGTGAATACTACAATGCTCTGCTATACTGTATTTGTGCCCTGCAGGCAGAAATGTCCCACCAACTTTCCACTGAATACTCATAATACAAGGCAAAATGATGGGGGGAAAAAGAATATTATTTTGCATATTGAAAACAAATACATCCCATTGTGTTTCTCCTTTTATTGTTTTGTTATTCCATCATTATTCACCACAGTTCTTCCTTGCATTTGCAGAGTTTGAGTTTTAATGTAATGGCCATTCAATAAAAACGTTGCATTTAAGGGTTTGCATATCATCCCATTTTCTCTTCAACCCTTCAGTAACCATATGGCAAGCAATCAGGTCTGCAATCACTAGGTCCATATTATGTAGAGCATGATTTCAGCATTATGCTATTACCCATCTGTTTCTGTAGAAAAAGACATGAACCCTTGTATAAGAGGTCAGTGGTTTCATTGCACACTGTATTCCAGAAATCTATCTCTGTTCACTTGAGATCACTTTCCTGATTTACTGTAGTCTTTTAGGCCAGGATTTTTTTTTCCTTCTTTTAAATACAGACAATCAGCACAATTTGTCTGTCTGTTGTATAAAATTATTTGTAACTGTCATTCTGTGCACTCATGCTCTCTTAGCTGAAGGTGTTCTCCAGAGATCATACCATTTTCTTAAGTAAGAGACAAAAACATGGGAAGACTCACTTATTTGCATTGGTTTAACAGATTAGTCCAAGAATAATGAGGTTTGCTCTCCCGCATCAATTTACTTATGAACTAGTAAAAATTGTTTATATTGCTTTGCTTCTTTGGTTTCAGAAATCCAGAATATGCAAATATGTGCTTAACTCTCAGTAGAATAAGAATGTGTGTGTNACCTAGCACTTGAATTCTGCCCATAACAAAAACATGTCAATGAACTTCAGCTGCAGCCTATCAACTTTATAAAAAGAATTATAAAAATAAAAAGAGTCTAATACCATGGAACTAAATTGAAGGCCACTCTTAACCATAGCACATAATTGGCCACTTCATTTGTCTATCACCCTATCACCAAAAAGTAACAGCAGATTTCTCAGGCACTTCCCAGACCCAGAGGGTTCATAGCAGGGAAAAAAAAAATCAATTAATTTGAAAGCATGGACAGAATAAAGACACAGAGAGAAGAAATATGAAAACACATAAGAAAGTGTTGAGGTAGCTTGAGACAGACACATAGCATCACATCATGACTTGCCCTGATACAAACTGCAAGCACTACAGTAAAGAACAGTCATATAGTGTCAGACATATGACTACCTGGTGACATGAAGATGAATAAGAGGAGCAGAAAAAGAAATGGAGCAAATCTTACAGGAATTTAATTGAAGTTCTAGAAAATAAGGGTGGAAACCTTTACTAAGTCCTAGAAAGACAAGGGAGGACGAAAGAATGGGAATGAAGCAGACAGGTTCTGGAAAAGGCTCCCACTACTGGTTGTCTAGACAGAAGACAGTAACACAGATTCTGAACACGAGGAGTGGCTTAAAGTCCAAGGTCAGGTATGCTGTTACAAGGATGTGAAATACCTGGAAACGCTCAAGAAAGGAGAGGGTAAGAATGGATGTAATTCGTGAGATGTTCTTATTAGCAATACAATTCTCAGAAGTCAACTATACTGTTGAATGAAGCTGAAACAAAGAGAAGTTAATTTGGTAAATTTGGACATAAAATGTCCAAAGAAAAGCCACAAAAGCGTCTAAAACATCTGCACTTTGTAGGGGATGGCAGAAGTGGCTAAAAAGTTCAACTTTGCAGAAGCAAGGGCTTAAAGATAAAACTCAAGTTGCATGGTGAAAGAAAATCTTGCATCTTTGTTGACCAGAACCTTAAGTGGCTTCTATTCAATAATACAGTTTGGGGTTTAAAAAAATAAATACATAGATAGATAGATAGATAGATAGATAGATAGATAGATAGATAGATAGATAGATAGATAGATAGATAGATAGATATAACATATGAATTACATCTCTTGCACAACATTCAAGAAGGCTTATCTAACTCAAAAAGCAGTCTGAATGTGGGAGTAGTATGGAAGTCTGATCCACTAATGGGAAAATTAAGCTTTTGTAATATATGTTTAAGTATCAAATGCTAAGTGTTATTTCAATAATAAAATCATTAAGGAAATAATACATGGATATATCAGGCCAATTAGGTAGACACAGACAGATTAAATGGGATGACCACAAAGAATAAAGCAAATATAAAATGAAGGAAAGTAAAGGGCAGAAAATTGAATCTAAAAGAATATCATAGATATATGAACTTGGCAAATAACTGGAGTGATCCCCCTGAATATTTTCTAAAAGGGAAATATTAAGCTACTAAAACAAAAATTGGTAACTCATTTTTCAATTTTAATCTTTGACTACATGAGTTGTAAAAGCTGTAAAAATTAGGGGAAACTTGAAGTGTTCAGAATGTAACTGTGGAAATTACAGTCTAACAACCATCAATTACAGAATAAATGGTGTTCCAAAGAGGATGTAATAATAGCTGGCAAGACACATTAATACAGTTTGACCTACAGTTTTATTTAGTTCTTTCAGGTAACCCAAATATCATGGTGTACATAAACAATGCCTAATCCTTTGACTTTCAACAAAATACAGTAAGAGTTAATTAAAGTGATACCATCAAAGCATATCTCTTTCAATATAACAGACAGAACAATAAGTTTCTTATAGATTCTAATAATTGTTCAAAAAGTATACAGTGGAAGACTTCAATTTTAAAGATAACTTTTTGAGCTGAAAAACATCCTTGCTTTGATGTTTGCTAGATGCTGAAATTCATACATAGGAGAGCAGAGACTTTAGCAAGCAAATCTTTAATACACATGGATAAAAAGCTACTTCAAATAACATTAATGTTTAACACAAACTGCTAAAAGCAAAAAAATACAAAATTAAGGCTGACAATACCATCTTTAGCTTCAAGAATGAAGTTTTAAAAGCCACAGTATCTTATGCCAGCAATGTTGTAAGATCACCTTCTGAATGTCCTAGCTATTACCTCATTTTCAATTTGCACAGGATTTTCTGCTTAGGACAACTGGAAGACGTAAGAGAGAAGGGAGAGGCTGATGCAGATGTGGCCCATATAAGGTTTTAGGCCACAGTAAGCAAATCTAAGTATCTTCAGAAAATCCTACCTGTTTTGAGGGGGAAATAAGAGTATCTCCAGGAGGAGTCCTCTTGAAAGGAGCCAGGTCTATGTCCAGCTATAATGTTTACTGCTTCATCAAAGCTAAATCCCACATCTGCCTGTCAGCAGACATGACCACTCAAAGGACCATTATCTTCTAAGCAAAAAAAAAGCTACTTTGGAGAAAGTTTGAACTTTTTATTTGCATGAGTATGTTTTTTGGTTGTTTGGTTGATTTTTTTTCCCCTGGGAAGGGGAGATATTATCTTTGAATGATGTAATCTGAAAAAAAGAAAGCTGCCTTCATTAACTAAGATATATTGGATCTACAAACTCCTGTCCCTCAACTGACCTTTTCTTTTCCTTCACTGTCACACTTGTCTAACATGAAAGAAGAGAGGAGAAAAGATAAGAAAATAATAAATTCATTTTCATGTTTTGTTTGTTTGTTCATTTGTTTTTTAATATACCAGATGAGTTAGAATACAACATGCTTACTAAAACTAAATTTCAAAAAATCTTGAGGAACTATTCATAGTGCAAAAATATTATTTAAGGAAATCTGTTTTCCACTGAGCTGATTACTCTGCCTTTGATGTTTTCCCACACACTCTTTTTTTCTAAACTTGCACAACACTGGTGTGTCCTCTGTGCTAGATGAAGCCCTGGCTGCATACATCTGTCCCTTCATAGTTCTGTCTGCTATGCTGAGCAGGACCCATGTTGTAATTCTCATAGCTGCTGGTCTCACGATATTTAGATAATCTTTAATGCTGTGGTTTTTCAAAATCTGAGCTTTAAATAAGACTAAGTTATCTCTATTTTCATGCAAGAAGTAAGTTTTTGTGTTTGTTTTTTGTTGTTTTGTTTTTTTTCATCATATGAACTGTAACTGAGCCTGAAATTGTGAAAGGAGCATTGAGATTATGTCTCAAAGCAATTCAAGACAAAGTGAACGAGGAAACACAAGACCAAAGCAAGAAATACTTCCTTAGCTCATACTGAACTCATCAAATTCTGAAGGATCATTTGCCACAGATTCACATATACTTATATAGACAACACTTACTTTAATATTACCAAAGTAGACTAAACTTGCCAGTAGAATTCTGAAAGTAGTGAAAAACACTCCTTAAGGAGACAAAACTATTGCTGTCAGGCTGCTTGCCTTCACTGATTTCAGAAATCTGTAGATTCTTTCTCATACATCTTCACAAATGCTGTGGGGCTTCCAGCTCTGTTGTATGTAAATAAAAATCCACCCACTGCCATCTTTAGCAGCAAGTCCCAGCTCACTTGTTTCTTTTATAATGCCTTGTTACTGCTTTTAAGGCAGATTTAATACTAGGTAGTAACCCATTTGTATCCATTTCATGCACCTTAAAATAATACTGGATCACTTCAGCAATATCTCATAGTCCAGTTCTAAATATAGGCTCCTTAAACTGCATTCTGTTGAAGACTGACAAATGACTACAAGTCCTAATTGCAACACTGCAACTAGTGAGGGTAGAAAGTTAAGCCTGATGGCTAGGTATGCAACATCTGAAATGAGTTTGGTCAGTTCTTCTGATGTATACTCACAAACGTAGCAAAATGGCAAGGGAGTTGATGTGCAAAAACATGATTGTGTGTTAGTCCCTACTAAAACAATTATCTGCTGGCTAATTGGGATCACTACACTTGTGTTAATGATGGAAATAGTTTTTAATCAACTATTATAATCTGGTACCAATTCCCAAAGAACTTAAGTAAAAAAGGAAATTCTAGGATGTGAAAAATGACCGAATTACAGAGCAATTTTTAGTGTTTTAATTGAGCAGTTTTCTCAGAATATGGGGGTTATGATTCATGCAGTTCCTCACCTCCACAAGCAATTTTTGCCAGCCCATCTGCCACCCCAAATGTTTTATCCAAAGCAACCCCATCGGTGGACTTCTGCTCCCTCTGCTGGATCTGCAAAAATAAGTATTAATAGATCCAAATCCTAGAAGCAAGAGCACGACTCATCTGGTTTCCCCAGGAGAAAGACTGGGCCCTAGCACTGGCTCAAAAATATTGTTGACATCACTGCTAAGACTGACTTGTAAATAAGTAGCAAATAAACAGCTGTAATTCTTTTAAACAAACAAACAAAAAAACTGCCTAAAAGCATGTGGGAATATCAATTAAAACCAGAAGTCTCAGAAGTAACAGATTTTTTTTTTTTTAATGATCTCTGAAAAGATGTATAAGGAGACGAAAATGACAACACCCCTTTAGGCTTTTAGTGTTTCTTCCTAGCTTTACCATTTGTTCCCTCCTAACACATGAGCATGCTGCAACACCGTACCATGGCTCACTGCCATATATTTTGGGAGAAAAGGACATAGTCCTTACAATGGACAATAAAGTCTTGATCCTGCATTCCAAGATAGAAACAAATAAATAGCGAATTTCATTGAAACCTCTGTTCATGGGAGCTGTCTTCACCATAGATGCTTTTAGAGTCTGACTACTTAAAAATCACAAGTGCCAAGTTGTTTAGTGACTCTGATCCTTCCATCACTAAACTGATCTGGTGATAAAGTGTGAAGGCCTTGTGCTATTTGCATTTTTTGCCACAGATCACAAAATAAATTAGTAAATTGAGTTGCAGGGCTTCCAATCTGCAGCAGCCAAGCCTAAGTAATCATCTATGCTTAAATACACAAAACCCTTAAAATATAATAATTTCTTTGTCAGCTAAAAAGGTTACAAAAATTCCATTCCTCAAATGCTTCCACATAATGATTTCTTTAAAGAAATCTTACAAACAGAATTGCACAATTTCTCAGTAACATGGTCCAGACAATTAAAAAAATCCAATGAAGTACAAAAGATCATCCATGATACTCCTTCAGAGCTGTCAAACACTTTTCCTCCAGTTTTATAAAGTAAAGCTGAGAGCTATTTTCTTGTTGAAAAGATCAGAAATTCTGACATGGTACATGTGCCTATATCACAAAACTGAGCACCACAAATGCCAGCAATTAGCATCATTACTGGCAACATCTGAAAAGCAGCCAAATTCATGGAGACTGAACAAATCTCCCACTGCACAGGTCGATCCTTCCAGGTCAGGGCTAAAGCGCATTCAGGGACCTTGCAGGGAAATCTGTAGCACTTCTGTTACACCATTTATCATGCTTCTGTGGCTAGTCACTTACACAAATGGCTCTGAAAAATTGTAACACCATGGAAATATGGAGACTTGGCACATTAAATATCATCTCTCTGTTTAACACAAATTATTTTGTTAGGTATGACTGGCATGACAATTTAAGCACAACACTACAATGACTGTCAGAATTGAGTCAGATGCTTAAGTTCTTACTGATGTGACCCCAAATTGTCTCTTTCAGTGTAATTTTAGAACATACAGATCAAATTGCTTTTTTGATATACACGGATGCAAATCAACACACATTTCAGGCATGTTTCTGTCATCTCTTAGTTGGAATTTGCAATGTTTTAGGACAAATGTTACAATTTCCTTTGACCTGTACTACAAATATTTAAGGTTTTAAGATATTATTACTTTCATTCTTATGCTAATGAGTCCAAACAGTGCTCCAATCAACACATTACGCAAGCTGAAACAGATTTTACTATGACTTTAGATCTTCTTTAGTAAATTAGGTGTAAAAGTTAGTAACTGGATGTATTGAAGGCATCGCAATGTTGCCACTCAGCTATGAAATAATAAGGGGACTATACAGTTCTAAAAAATTACAAACGTGCCATGGGATTTTAAAGAAAAAAACAGTATCACAGGAACCCTGTACTCCACCGGGTATACAAATACTTTGGCTTTGCCATATTTTTTTCACATATCACAGAAGTACTAAAGATGAAAAAGTGTGTGGTTTCAGTTTGCAGTGCTTTGTTTCTGAGCATCTGATTTGTTCATTGTCACAGCTAAAGGGGTGCCAGCACACACTTGATTCATCACTCACTACACATTCTTCCCTGCTGCTCATCTCAGCTCTCCACTCTGATATTTCCCATCAAGAGTGGTCAGCTAAATACTGGTAATCCTTTTAGCAAGCACTAATAATTATGCATTAGCACAAATAACATTAAAGGTTGGGTTTTTTTCAAATAATTACTTATATAATGGATGTGTCTTTAAAAAGTTGTTTACAGCTAATTAACCAATGAATAATTGGTTTCTCTTCCTGAAACAGGAGAAAGCTTGTCTTGGCATCACAGTTAAAAATGCTTCCTCTCTCCATTTTTCAGAACAGTTTTACAGATGTTGTTAGCAATTAAAACTGTTAAAACACTATTAACCCAAAATTTCTTTATTAAAGGGATTGCTCAACCCAGCTGAATTATTTTTTAAAGTATTGGATCATTTCAAACAGTTTCCAATTTGGATGATCAGTGAATGGTCTGAACATACCAAGACCCTATTCTAAACAGTTCAGATCTTTTACTAACACAACACAGGCTGCTTGTGCTATATGACTAGTTTAATTGTGGGCTGTAATAAAGGTCATAATTAATATCCCAACACAGACACTAACAAACAATTTTAAATTGCCAGCATAATCAAATGATGCAAACATCTATGAGCTACAAAAGTTCATTGCCGCAACTGACAATTTCTTAATTGTATTCAGTCATTCATGGAAATTTTATTAACATTGAACTGATGTATCCTGCCCTTACTCTGTCACAACACCAGGGATCTAATTTCATTATTTTCCACAAGATTTGCTTGACTACTGCCATGATTCTAATATTGCTTTAGTCCAGATGTTTATGCTATTTAAATTAGGAAGAAAAGGCTTTTGGGTAAACACAATTAAAGAAGGGGTTTTTGGTTTTGTTTTTCTTTTTTTTTTCCCTTTTTCTTTTGCTCTCATGTGTGTGTTGTTGCTTGGGGATTTTGGGGTTGGGTTTTTTGTGTATGTGTGTCTCTGTGTGCGTTTGGTTGGTTTTAACATTTGTCGGTGCTGTTTTTTTCTCTTTTTTTCCCTTCTCAAATTTAGTTTAGCACTCTTCTTTTGATTAATGAATATATCTGCAAAGTAGATGGGTTTCCCTCCTCATTTTTTATGCTCAGTGTGCCACATACATTGAGTGCATGGATACAGCTATTTGTAAATAAAACAACTTTTTAATTTTTCACTTACATTTGAGTGCTCATTAAAGTGAAAGATAGCAGTGCAAGACAACTGCACTTTTCCTCATTTTAGCCTTAAATCAACCTCCATATATTTTTGAGCATCACAGAAATAGTTTAAATCTCCCTCCTCCCATGGTGTTACAACCCTGAAGTGACTGAAGAATAACCTGTATTTCTAATATTTTAAGTATAATTAATGTAGAGCATTAATGTGTAGCATCAGCTCTGTGACAGCAGAAAACTCTCTGCAGTTAGAGCACCAGCATCCAAAGGAGATTTTTGCTGCTGCTTTTTGATACCACTTGAATGCACTCCTTTTCTTCTGCTGTTGGAAAGCAGCATTTCATTCATAGCAGATCTCTTTCCTAGGAAACAAGCCTATGATGTCTAAAGTAGGATTTGCTCCCTTTTCTCTGTCTTCAAGTCATTTTCATATAAAAATACTTTTTTTTTTTTTTTTTAATGAAAGACCTAACAAGTACATATTTTTATATCACACAGCACTACTGTACTAAGGTCAAAAGCTGAGCGAATAGTGAGGATACACTTCTACACCAGAACACATATGCTTCTAAATGCAAAACTTTATAACTTCAGTAAGCACAACACAGTCTTTCAAACCATACTGTTTCGAGACAGTATTTTAAATTATCTGAACTAGCATTTTTAAACCAGCATTTTGTCAACATTTGTAAAAAGACTGAATAGTTTGTGTGATTTCAACCAACTGAAAAGTCATGCTGCACTGTGCCAGACACTCATCAGATGCACTGAAAACTCACTGCTGTAATTAGTTAGCAACTGCTTTGATAACTCACAAGCAAAATTATATTTATAAATAACCTCATTATTTGCCATCCTTACAAAATGGTGTATTTATTCTGCATGTGGAAGAGATCATCAGCACCTTTTCACTCCGCAAATTTCTTTCCTCCCCAGAACTGTGGCTGAAGGGTGACACTTAATTGATCTGTGCTATTATTCTTTTTGTGTGTCTTCTATTTCTCTTAAGCACGTGCCTCTCATTCATATAAAATTTTAACTTTCAGGGGCACTTGGGAAGGCAGAAGGTAGATTTGGTTGATGTTGCTGCTGTTTTGTTTTGCTAAATTGCAAAGAGACAGTTCTCAGAGCTGCCTATGCCTTCTGGGAACCACGCAGCTACGCAG
Organism: Psilopogon haemacephalus; assembly: GCA_013396835.1. Lineage (NCBI taxonomy): Eukaryota > Metazoa > Chordata > Aves > Piciformes > Megalaimidae > Psilopogon > Psilopogon haemacephalus. Next base: position 438,544 of record VWZI01004364.1, read on the forward strand.
TGCATATAACAGCGAAGTGAGTTTCCCATGCTAATGCTATGCAACATTATCTGTGTGCTTCTGTTTTTTACTATTATTCTTTTGTATGTGGCTATGAACAAAAATCTAGGTAGCAAGTTGTACTTACACATGCCAAAAACACACTGAAAAACTTTTTACTAAAAAGGCGGTGTTCCCATTAGTGAAGTATAACACTCCTACTAGAAAATTAACAAAACATTTCATGTACACAATTTGTGTATATTTTGTGTAAAATACTTCAAATCCCTGGTATGATACCTTGAAGTCTTGCTCTAGTTCCCCTGTGTGCTAACATGGAGCTTTATGTTTGGCAATCTTTCCAAGTATACCATGTCAATTTTACAAAACCTAAAAATATTGTTGAAAAAATATTATCCCAAGAACATACGTAAAATTATAAATATTCAGCACATCAAGCTTTTGATATACTTTAGTGCACATGAACTGAGTAGCTGTCAAAATTACAACAGGCAACTCAAGTAATTATGCAGATTTATGCAAAACATTAACAAGAAGAATTAAATGCACAAATGAGGTGGCTACACTTGAATTGTTAAGATTATGAATAATTACCATGAATCTTTTTGCTCTTAATATAACTTGTTTTTGATAAACAAAGCCTTAATTATCAGAATACTTTTGAGAATTTTGGTGACCTTCATTAATCTTACAAAACAAGTCTCTTGTGTTCTGCATTGTAAAAGGCACATGCTTAGAATAAGTACACAAACCATGGGAAAAGCATATGTTAATGGCTACTACAAACCAGTGAATGATACCTCGGGTCAGAAGTAGACTACATTCTGCACACGTAGGTGAAACGATATTGAGTATTTGGAAGTACTTGAGGTTGAATAATATCTGACAAAGGACAGAAGGCTGCCATATGAGAAATTGTTTCATTTTGCAAAATAACAGGTTGTTTTAAGAATAGTGAAATATCAGCCTGCTAATTTCTCATCTCTAAGATACAGTAGCTGCAATAAATCATTTACCAAAGCAATGGAGAATCCAAAACATCACCACCCTCATCCTGTGACTGGTATCAGTCATCTTCTCCAAGGCTCAGCCTTTGCTACATGAGTGCAGGTGCCAGACATCCATATTTAGCACACTCACATCCAGCTGCCAGGCAGAACACAGCATTTTTTCCTCTGCTTCACTGGTAGTTTTGACACTGCCCTCTTCCTTCCAGAGGAACAGTGGAACCTCTGCATGTCCCTTCAGTTAATTTCAGAATTAATTTGCAATGCTGTCATCAACAGTGTAACAATCCACTGATCAACAGTTGCAATTCTTCATAACACTGTCAAAGTCCCAGCTGCCACCGTGGCAGCCAGCTTCACCCAGGCCCAGACACTCTGCCTTGGGACTAGTAGTAAAGAACAACTTTGGAAGCATTAAGTCTTTAATGCCAGCCACACTTTTTCTTCCCTAGAGAGCAAGCTGTCAGATCAATGGAGGGTTTGTCATAAAATCTCTCCTAGGGACTTGAATTTATTTTGACAAATGTCAAATAGCTTTGATGCATAAAAATTAACTTAAGAAGGTCATAATTAGACAAAACACAAACTTGCATCTTGCTGGTAATTGCATCATTTTATATCATTGCATAAAAAGAACAAACTAAATACCAAGCAGATAACCAAAGTCCTGTACAGTGTGAGGCTTCTCTTAGACCTAATACACCATGAAATTCCTGTTCTCCCTCAGAAAGCATATGAGCTTGGCAGCATTTCATAGAATCATAGAATGATAGAATCATAAGCCCACAAGGGCTTTGTCCAGCACTGCTCTGTGTAACGCAGCCAAGCCTGGGATCACCATCACTATAACATCTCTAACTGCCTCCCAGCGCCAATAGGGAAGAAATTACTCTCTCAGGGAGAATATTGCTCCTCCTCCTCCTCTTCATGTCATGAGGTCATCAGAGACAGAGTGCACTGCTACACATGAACCTATACGGGAGGAAGGCCCTGCTTACTCTCTGCTCCATGCCCTTTCATTTGGGCAGGCAGCACAGAACATGAAGGCAATGACTTAGGAACATTTCTTCTTGGGAGCTCAAACCTCTCCTCTCCATGCTGAAGCACATGCAATTGGTTTGGGGCATTGCTCCTGACTGCTGTTTTCCCCAGTGCTGTGCAATGCTGCAGCTCCCTGCTCAGCCCCAGTGAAGAATGTAGTCAAGAAATATTTGAAACTGGAATGTTTTGCTCTAAACATAATCACCTAATTGAGTAGTAGTTGGAAGGAGAGGTTTTCAGCTAAATAAAGCAAGAGGCTCTGAAGGAGACCCATCACAAGTTTGGATTTCATTAAGATGTCAATCTAACAGACACACTATCTACAAAACAGACTATGCTAGCCAGCAGTGTGTGCTTTCTGCTTCCATTCCTCTCCTCTCAATACTCCTCTTCCTCAGAGGGGTCACTTAATAGCTCTAAGAGTAGATCAGTTTCTAGATCCATTCAACCCATAGTTCCTTGTACCAAAACATTGATTAGAATATCAATTACTAGGAGTTTTTTTCAACCAGCAAAGCTGATAGTCAACAAGTGTGTATTGCACCAAGGCCTCCAAATTGTTTTACGTCTGCCAACAAACAGTAAACACCTTCCATTCACAAACTTCCCAGCTGCATATACAAGTATTTGATCTTCCTGTGCTGCAGCTCCAGACTCCCAAGAGGTCTGTCAGTTTCTAAGAGCACAACTAACATTTCACTGCTTTTACCAAACAGGCTAAATATTTTAATTAGCATAGTAAGAAACATTGTAACTAATTCCAGCTGAACTGCATAAATAAACAAGTGACGAGACTTTTGATGTGTGTTTTGCTTGCCTTACCAGACGCTTGTGAGTTTGAAAACCTTCAGTCATTCAGAATTGTATTCATAACACTAGCCTTCCTCAGCAGAAAAAAAAATCCTGATGTCCAGTGACATCAACAGTAAAACCCAGTTGATATCAGCAGGATCACAATTTTACCAATCTGTCTGTGCTGCTGCCTTCAATATATATACAGCAACAGAATCCCAGCTTGTGAGAGGCAGATGAGAAAGACAAGAAGAGATCAAAAACAGAGGGAAACTGTAACACACATAGATTTAGTGTACTATAAGCACCTTTTGTTTCACAAAAGAAAAAAAAAGGTAGTTATAAATCTGTACCTTAACATGGTCACAGGAATCAGACCATTACTTTTTCAAGAGCTGCTCAAAGCGAATATATGTTGTCAGCTTCCGTCCTTACACATGAGTTTTCTATTTAGCCCAAATTTTTATAGGCATGTAAAAATAAAAAATAAAAGAGATTAGAAAAGAGGATCCTTCCCATGAAAATTCTGATGCAACCTTAACAGTTGCATGACTACTGGGATCTGCTATAATAATAATAATAATGATAATAATGATAATAATGATAATAATAATAATAATAATAATAATAATAATAATAATAATAATAATATTCTTGCTGCTACTTGTTCTTTGTTGCTTTAGATACCCTACTAGCAGCAGTCATTTTCCCAGTAATGAGCCTGCTTTAAAGAAGGGCTAATTTAGAAAATCAGAACAAGGTTGCCATGAACAGATATTGTTTTCTTAATAAATGATCCTTTTATTTTTAATAAATGTGCAGTTATATCCTTTCAAGATGTTCCTGCTTTATATGAAATTACCCAGTATTCAAAAGGTTACAGTATAACGTTTCTCTTGAAACAGATACTGTTGACAATTTTTACAAGTTCCTTATGGAAAAGCACAAGAAGTAATCAAGTTTACTAAGAAGAGAACATTTATTTACAGACATGTGAAACTACAAAGTAGCTACTCCACCTTTATTCCCACTGGAGTTTGTGTATGGTCACCACAATATACCATATAGCATGTTAAGGGAACAAAACTTCATGTAGGACATGACCATATGTGGTCAATTTGCTAATCTGAAGTTGACTTATTGAGTTTTAAAATCTACACCAGGATAGAATTTTCAACCTAACTGCAACCTAATTAACTGGATTAATCAGGTTGGACCACAGCAAGCTTGCACTAGTGAGTATACACTATATAAAACATGATTCAAACTGTTGAGGCAGATATTAATGGATAAGCCTTGCATTCTAAGTCAGCTTCACAGTGGTGTTTGTGCTCAAATGCAGACACTCTCTACTCTTCTGGGCTGCATTAAGAGAAGCATTGCCAGCAGGGCAAGGGAGGGGGTTCTCCTGCTTTACTCTGTTCTCGTCAGACCCCATCTGGAGTACTGTGTGCAGTTCTGGAGCCCCCACTACAGGANGTGGGAGCTGTCCCTGCCTGTGGCGGGGGGTTGGAACTGGATGATCTTTGAGGTCTCTTCCAACCTAGACCATTCTATGATTCTATGATCTCCATTCTGCATGTCTTTCAAACCTGCAAGTTTAGCATAAGCTAGAGTGATACGGAACTACAGTAGCAGCTGTGATGCTGAGGAAGCTCCACAACAAGCTATGTGAATTGTTTGCTGTTGGCACCTGGCTCTATCATTAGCAACAAAACCTTCTCTGGAACAATGAACTTTTATTCCAGAAAGCTCATAGACATCTACTTTAGATAGAAGTGTGCCACCACACTTCTTAGCAATATTGTCTTGAGCTTGGACATTTTACTATATAAATCCCACCAACAGTATTAGTTGGCAAAGACCTTTTGTCTCAGGGTAGGCATACCAGAGAGGTTTAAACCCTCTCCAACACATTTAGCCTTATCCAGAAGCTCCTCAGAGACCAGTCCAGACCAGGGAACAAAAAACTGTTAACACACTCACACCATTAGATACAATCTGACAACTAGACTTCTTCTGTACCTAAGGTTACCGTGTGAATTTTGAGAGTACAGGTATGTGATCATAGGATCAAGCTGAAAAATAAGGTACCTGCAATTGTAACTCCAATATGAAGGTCAAGATGAATGAAAGAAGGGGGCATTTGCACACGTGTTCTCAATCCACTCAAGTGGCCCCTGTTACCAGACTCGCTTCTGAGCATGGGATAAAAACATGAGTAACAGAAGAGGATATAGCAATGACAACTTCCGTAAGTTCTGAGAACTGCACATCCTTCCTTTCTTTCCACTTATCACCCACAACCGCAGTGTCATTGCACCAGATAGCAATATGACTGTGTAGGAAGCAATGCTATTGCTCTGTGATTTCACAGACCCAGTTCCATAAAGAACTAGGTATAAGAGATCTAAGATGTTTTCATGTGTGCTGATGGTAGGCAAAATATACACCAAAGACAATCCACTGTTTACTGATGAGTTTGTACTCTTCAGAGTAACCCCAACCACAAATACAGGTTGGATGGTGAATGGCTGGAGAAGCAGCCATGAGGAAAAGGACCTGGGGGTCTGCTCAACATGAACTGGCAGTGTGCATGTGCAGCTCAAACAACTGTGTCCTGGGCTGCATTAAGAGCAGTGTGGCCAGCAGGGCAAGGGAGGGGATTCTCCCCCTTTACTCTGCTCTCGTCAAACCCCACCTGGAGTATTGTGTACAGTTCTGGAGACCCCAACACAAGAAGGATATAGAACTGTTCGACCGAGTCCAGAGGAGGGCCATGAAGATGCTCAGAGGGCTGGAGCACCTTTGCTATGAGGACAGGCTGAGAAAGTTGGGGCTTTTCAGCTTGGAGAAGAGAAGGCTTTGAGGAGACCTTGTAGTGGCCTTCCAGTATCTGAAGGAGGCCTGCAGGAGTGCTGGGTAGGGACTATTTATAAGGTCTTGTAATGACAGGACGAGGAGTAATGGGTTTAAACTGGAAGAGAGGAGATTTATACTAGATGTTAGGAAGAAGCTGTTTACAGTGAGGGTGGTGAGACACTGGAATGGGTTGCCCAGGGATGTTGTGGCTGCTCTCTCTCTGGAGATGTTCAAGGATAGGTTGGATGGGCCTTGAGTGACCTATTGTAGTGGGGAGGTGTCCCTGCCTATGGTGGGAGGTCGGAACTAGATGATCCTTGAGGTCCCTTCTAACCTAAACCATTCTATTTTATGATTCAGAGGCTTTTCCAGGTGAAACAATCTCTAATTCACTACTCTAACCATACTCACATTCTGCAGCCTTTAGTTATGTATTAAAGGTTCTCCAAAATGTCCCAAGAAGCTTGCCATATATTGAAATCAGAAAAAAACATCTCTCATCATCAAGCTTTTAAAAAAATGCAGATATATTAAGCTCAGAGAAAGACAGTGTCAAGAGCAACTTAGCTTTCAAGTTAAGCTTAAAACATCAAGCTTAAAAGCCCTTCATTAAATGCTAAAGCCACTAATATGTGGACTAAATGTTCTCCCTTCTTCTGGCAGATGTATAATTGCAGTTTACTCTTAAAAGAAGGAAAAAAATAAACAAACATTGTTAGAGGGAATTCATTCCTAGAGAGCTTTTACAGCTGAACATTTATCACTGTATGGAAGATGCTACATAAAGTGCTTTTTAATCAAAATCCTCTTGATCACCAATCACAGTTTCCCAACACTCTGAGCACTTCTCTCCAGATCTCTGTGGTTACACTTTCAACTTTTGCCTTTTTCAGCATTAGTCTTTTGGCCTCGGTGCAAGTTAGATGAACAGTGATAGGAACTTCATATAGATTCATGCCAGACTCTGCTTCCACTCCAAACATAAAAATACATGAGATGAACTGAAAAACTGATGTACTTCAGGTCAAAAGAGAATAAACTCACTGCTGTAAACATATTTAAAGGAAAAAAAATAGTTCACCAGGTCTAGTCTGACACCATTAACAGTTCTGTATAATAGACTGAGGACTTGTACACACATATTTTCCCTAGGTTGTTAGCAGGTGCATATACACACACATGCACATCACAGACCTTCCTGCTGTTACTGACAGCAATGCACAAACTAATTGCTGCTTGCTAATGCCTTTTCCTTATTTAATCTAGTAATACGTTTTGGTTTGGGGTAATACAAAAATCCCACTTTTGACATTAAAATGTGATTAAAATATAAAGTGTCAGTTTTCCAAACTGATGAAAAAAGTAACTACTAACAATGATCACATACGCTTCACCCAATGTATGCTTCTGTTTCTAGATGAAGGGGAACTGTGAAAAGGCCTGAAAATGTTCTTTAAAGACTTTAATGCTGGTTTGATCCTTGGTGAATCTCTACCAAAAACTGTGCATGCACATAAATCGCACATTGCTGAGCAGTCAGAAATGTTTAAGATAAGAAGCAGCATCAGCTTCCGTAACATCTGTATGTCATGAGCCACAAAACCTCACTCTTTTGCATCTGTATTTGAGCAGTCATTTCAGAAAGCTCTTTACTCTTAATTCAATCTAGTGAAAGAAAATAATTCATTCACTGGTAAACAGTTTTAGGAATTCTCTTTAAAACTTGCTATTTATTTCAGGCTTGAGTTTATTTAGTTTCACCTTCCCTTCCTTTGACTCTCACTACACTTTGTCTTCTGTATGCAATCTGTATGAATCCACCATGTTAATTACAGCAATAAAATTCAATGTAATGTTTCTGTATAAGAATACCATCAAAGTGTTATCACATGTAGATAATGCTGCAACACATTGAGGTTCATTGGACTTATAAAGACTTATCTAGAAAGAAAAAAATAAGTTCTACAAGAGGAATAAGTTTGGTCAGAAACTAAAAGATTCCCACACCTTGGGACTCATTCCCATTTTAGTGTATCAAATAACCAGTATAGATAATTTTAATATGAAAAATTAAATTAAGATAACAGCTCTAAAACTTGCAACCCATGTTCTGTAGGCTGATAGGTCCCATTTGGTTTGTAGAAGTACTTGATATGTAGGAAAAGAAGCAATTAAGAACTTGAAAAATATTATTTGTTAGAAAATGTGTCCATTTCATTCATTGTGATAAGCATAAGGGGGTTTGTTTTGTTTTGTTTTCTTTCTTTTTCATAAGCTTTCAACGACAGAGGAAAGACAAAGAGACATTTTTATCCTAGTTTGGTAACACACAGATGACCCTTTCCAGACTAAAATACAGGAAGTGGGCTCAGTACATTCAAGGTATCCTGAAGGAACGTCCTAGATCAGACAGTGCTCTTTAAATCTTTCTATACGAACCAGTTTGAGGACTCCAAACTCTACAGTGACTTTTGCAGAATCAGTCTCTATTGGAAGCTGACACCTCTTTGACAGGCAGAAAGCAAAGTGTGAAATGGTGTCTAATTTGGAAAAATCACACTGCAATAGCGGGTTGTTAGCCACACTGTGGAAAAGATGTAGAAAAATGCTTATATTTATTCATCTACAAAGATCCAACAATTTCTGCTTGAGAGGACCTTTTTTTTTTCTCCCTAACAGCGGCTCTCTCCCACACTTCTGGATCCATGGGTCTACACCATTTAAGGATAGAATTCCCAGTACCATAAATACTCCATATGAAGAAACTGCTGGAAGTTTGAATATCTGAAAGTTTTAAGTGCTTGACAGATAATGAATACCAATAAATACAGAAATAGGACAGAACGTTGAAATGTGTTATTTTACTTAATATACTTTTTTCAAAGCATAGAACACATGACATGTAAATGTAAAGAATCACAGTGACACTGAAATATGTGTTCAGCTCCTCAGTCCTACAGGGTTTTTGTTTTCAAATTTAAGAGTTGATTTTTTGCATCATTCATTTCAGCAGATTATAAGTGGGAAGGGTTTTTAGTCATAAAAAACTATCATTTGTAAAGGCCTCATTTAAATATGCCTTAATTAGCATTTTCATGACTGAGTTATCAGGTTTCCATTAAACTCTGAATTTCTCATTTCTGTTCCCACTGGACAGATGTCCACATTGCAAAAACAAAAACTGTACAAAATCTTACAATGTGAGAGTTGGCAGTATCTGGAAAACAGTCTAAGAAGAAAGAAGGAAGGGAAAGCGATAATCATTTTATGATTTTCTGCACTAAATCCAACCATGAGGATGGTGTGAGAAAGTTTGTACTATTGGTAAATATATTTCCTTGAGCTAGCAAGATGCAAGACTCATGTCCTTTTCTTAAATCAACCTGGTATATTTGATTTGTACTATGTTAAAGACAAACAGAAATGTCAGAGAAACTCTTAAACTATTTTTTGCTCCAGATTATATCACATTTAAGAACTTATGATGACACTCCTGGACAGTTTTGGTGCACCTTATGGAACTTATGGAACTGTCTTTTCCAAGACAGAAAAGTACTGAACTTTTTTCCTTCACTGGAACTGAAACATTTAGAAAAAAAAACAAATTTCAAAGCATTGCTAGTACAAAATTCAAAACAATCTATAGCCAATCTAAAAGCAAAAGTCTATATTCATGTAATGATACTTAATTTAATGAAGAATCTTCTTGTTTAGAGCTGCAATACAGAGAATAATCATTGCTTTTGAAAATGCAAGATCTATGCTGGAAAAAAGTACATTAAAAAAACAAGCCACCTTCAAAATACATTTTTCTCCACTTGAAGATAAAATATGAAGGTAATTTAGGACATTGCAGTACTCTTTGCAGCAATCATTTTGCTTAAACAAGGACTGTAATAAATACCCTCAAAACATTATTTAATGTTGCCAATTTTACTGAAGCAAATATATCAAACTTATGCTTTATCATTATCAAATAAGGATGAACTTGCCACTGGGGTAACCTCCAGCAGCTAAACACTGGCCTGTAACATAAGCACTATGGTTTCTGTTACGAGAAGCATGCAGTGCAACACACCTCACTGGTACCTTTTACTACAATGCCAAAACTTTAACATAAATTGCTTAGTTTCCTTATGAAGTCAGACACTTCACAAAAGGAGGGAAGAGCAGATGTTGCTTTGTAAATGCACTTCAGACAAAATTTGACTCTCAGCAGTAATGTTGTGACCTGACTGAAGTTAAGCAGTGGGGCTGCAGAGGATTTAATGAAAATGCAATGTTGCCTTCAGCCATGACACAGTATAGAAGAAGAGGTAAGCACTAAAACACTATGGACTGAATTAATTATATACATTGAGGCATATAGAGACATATTTATGAGTTGGTTACAGTACAGTAACTATGCCTGACCAGAAAGACTTGGCTGCTAATGCTGACTCTGTCATTGATTTGCTCTGTGACCTGAGGCAATTCACTAAAGCCAAAATCTTTGACCTTAGGCACCTTATTCGTATTTATACCCTTAAAGAGTGACCTGATTTCTAAGATGTTGAATATATACCACCTCCACTTATGTTACAGGTAATTGTACACATACAGGAATTTAAATTTAAATTTGCTTTGGAAAAAAATCAGCCATGACGACTCTGATACGAATTAACAATGTTCACCAATGAATCTAACTGACCAGTGCTTCAGAAGAAAAAAACTCATGTCTAAAAATGCAGAGAGAACAGAAATGGAAAGGGTCTGCATTTCTTGTTACAGAATGTATGCATGTTTGCATACACACATAGATGTATAAATAAATGTATATATATGTAAAGTCTTCAAGAAACTCTTTTCTTTTAAAAAAGTAGATCCCTTAACAGTTAAAAATAAGTCAAGAAAAAGGAAACAGAATTAAGTAGATAACGCTTGTTGTATTATAGAACACATAAAATGCCACGAGCAAAGCATATTCCTGCATCCAGACATTTACAGGCTGTGCAAACTACATTTCATGCCTGACCTCTGGTAGTACTGATACAGTGTGTTTTAGGCTTCACCATTAGATGCAGGAAAACCTGAGAGAACTGAAGAAGTCACACATGCATTAGTGTATTGCACTGATCTGCTTAGCCTGGAATCAGGCCTGTGCTGCAATCCAAGTGGACTATGTTTCCCTCAGAAAAGTCAATACTAGAACTTCCACTGGCTTAATTGGTAAAACCATCATCCTGGTCTTTCTGCCAAGTGATTCTACAGAGGTAACAACACAGGAAATAGTCTTTCATCTTTTTTTTTTTCAAATACTAAACTCTACAGAGGAAACTATGTCCACTCTTGATTTTTCTAAAACCCCTACCATTTCAAATATAGCAGTAAGTTACTGTTAGCCTGCACTTACTTTCAGAAAAGGGAAAACAAACCCACAAACAAACGAAAACCACCACACCTATCTGAGAAAATTATGAGAACTAGGAGGTAATATTCAACAGAACATTTAGGATAGAAAAAAATGCAGTGGAAATCCTAATGCGAGTCACAAGGAGGACACCAAAATGCTGAATCTTTCCTTCTTTTATCCTTGAATATCTTCCAAGTCTCTTTTGGTATCCGATTAATAATAGGGCTGAAGACAAAAACAGGAGGCAATGACTTAGCTCTTTTCCCAGATGGATGAAATTCTTTCAGCAAATTATTACCTCTGGGCTCCACGTTGCCCTTTTTTGCAGCATGACATGGAAATAAGGAATGTCTTGTCAGGAAGCTATAGCTCATGTGCTGGGAAGCAGTGTAGATGTCTTATCATGTCTTATCAAGGAGGTGGACATGAGTTTCCTCACAAGTTCTAGGGGCTCAACTTAAATGAGCATGTCATGCCTTTTCCACAGCTTGTTAGACAAACGTCCTGCTTTCCTGTGGGCCCCTGCCTTTCTCCTATGAGCATTACTATGTATGCATAAACCAGGCTGCAGATTAAATGTACATTTTAAGATCAATTAATTCTTATCATATATCATATGTTATTAAAGGGCATTTTTACCTTAGTCCCATACTTAAACAGAAATATCACTGAGTAACGAAGACTCCAGTTCAGGGATTCCATGCTTTTAATAACATTTATCAAGCAGCTATCTAGACACCTTGGCTTCCATTTTAAGAGGTACTAGTGCCTCTTGAGAGAGCAAGCAATCACAGAATTATAAAGACACCCTAAGGACATTGTCTAAAATAGTCATTACATAGAATTTTTAATCCAAGACTCACAGTTATAACTTTAATAGGTATTAAAAAAAAAAAAAAAAAAANATTTCCATCTCCCCCTCCTCTTCAGACTGAGTCCTTAAAACACAGTACTAGAGGCCTAGTCAGGTGTGAATATTAATTACACATCCATGTTGTAGCAGACCTCTGGAAACATACCACCAGTTTCCATCCACTTTCCACATAACATAAATACTTCCAAATAACAGAAATACTTATGGCAAAAGATTATAGAATATTTAAAAGGAAGGACAACAGAGGTCTGCTTTGTCATAAAGTTGGTAGTCTCCTGAAGCAAGTGGGATTGTACAGTAGGACTTTGTATACACTAAGCAAATGGAAGAGGGAAGAGCCTGGTAGAAAAGAAAAATAGCAAGGCCATCACCTTAGTTTAGTCTCTAGAATGCTATCTTGCCACCCTTAAGCTCTTTATGTGGCCTAGATGTACTCCAGAATGAACTGTATCTTATATCACTGAATACTCATTTGAGCACTGAAACTGCTATCACATCACTATTTGAACTCCATTGTGAAATGAACTCACAACTTCAATTTATTTACAAACACTAATTCTGATGTGTATTAATTATGTGTCATAATTGGCACTTCTACAAAGAAAATAAAATTAGAAATAAGTCTTTCCTTAGAAGAAGAAGAAAGTTTACCTTGTGTTGTCACCTATGTTTGATATTTGCCTTCTGCATCTAACTGGTTTGTACTAACTTCTATTACAAAGAATAAGACTGATTGCAACCTAGTGTGCATATATGTCAAACAAGTATAACATCAAAAGTTTCAGACCAGCTTCCGCTAATTTCAATGACAGAGAAAACATATTTAACACTAATAACCTCGTGGCCCCTCTTTAGGGCTTTAATTTCCGTTGATTTGAATTACCACAGAGATATATATTCACATAACATAACTTAGCAGGAGTAGGTTTCCTGTGTGATAAGTAAAAATAAGCAAGGTCGCAGTTGGGCACTCCGTAGATTTCTGTAGCTGCTCTATTGACTATGTAAACAGCTCAGATCCTGACTTTACATACTTAAGTTAGTTGCTAAAATGAGGCAGTATGAACAAGCCATATTGTACAGGCATCTTCTACGGTAATTTCCAAACTCTCAAAAAATGCACCTTTCTTTTAAGATTTAAAACAACAACTTTGTTATCACAATATAATAAATAATGGTCATAGAAAGTCTTTCAGTAGCAGCATTTATATATTTCACACAAGATGCAACACCAACAACAGAAGTATCACATCCTAATTCACAGTGGCCCTTTGCCATTTCATAGTTGGAGTTTAGTGAGAAAACAGTGAGAAAAAAACATTAGAATAAAAGATTGACAAATAAGAGTCAAAACAACCTTATTCTGACAAATCTAGGAACATGTGATTTTTGTCCATTTTTGAGCTTTGAAATGATGTGATAGTCAAGGTCATATGGGGCGATGTGGATAAACTTTCACTGATATGTCTACAAGCTAGTGGCATATAAACACCAAAGACTTAGAAAATGTTTTAGAAACACCAGAATAAAAGGGGGAGAAAAATAATGGCAAACAAGCAAAACAAAAAACCAAACCCAAAGCAAACAGACAAAACCCACAAACAAACGAAAAAACCCATGAGGCAAACAAAACAAACCACCAACAAAAAAACACAAAGTGTACTTTTTCTCTGAGAAAATTTTACATTGGGACAGTAACATTGATCAAAATTTAGTAGTATGAAAATAAAAGTATATCTTCTAATGCCAGAATGCAGGTGGCAGCTTAATCAACCATATGTGTATTAACAGATTTCACTGTCAAGACTGAGAACGGTTAAAAATTAACCCTTAACATGCACTGCTACATGCAGCATTTCAGGATAAAGAGTTGAACTCCTGTCACCATGCACTGCAGACTGGCTGAGCTCACAGTAGAATGGAGTCTCTGTCCTAGGTTAGACACATTCAGTGAAATGGTTGATACTTAAAAAGTCTCACTTCCCCACCAAAGCACAGATCATCTCTTGGATTTGCTATAAACCTTTTCTCTTGGGCTGAATTTTCTCCTTCCTTTTCAACTGTTACTTTCTTATCTTACCTAGGGATGTGGCTAGCTGATTTTCTATGGCTGAACACATGTAACCTCAAGCAGCAACTGCTCACCATGGATGCACATCTAAAACTGCAATGACGCAACTGTGAACAGTTTGAAGATACTGCTTAACTTGCATGTGATTATATCAATTAACTATATCATGATACATTTTCACCATATGTCATCATATGTTAACACACATGACACACAATAATATATTTTACAAATATGGCAATCTCTTTCATCAGATTGAGCTATAGTCCTTTCAGGAAATGTATTATGCTTATCTGACAGCACAGATAAGTCGTATAAAATGACTAAAATCTACCAGAAGTTATTTGATGGGCCAAGTGTTAAAATTTTCACAGATATTTACATATGCTTACTGCTATCTCTCTAGTTGCTACACAGATTAGGTCATTTTAGTTTGGAAGAAATTGATCATCTCAGAGATTTGCATTGACAGGAAGCAAAAACTGACCTAAATGCTAAAACTGCACACTATGAAAAAAAAACAAAACAATAAGAAACAACAAAACAACCACCAATCATCATTATCAGCACCAATCTAGTCTACCTTGACCTTATCAAGGCTTTTGACACTGCCTGACATAACATCCTTGTAAGCAAGCTCAGGAAGCATGGGATAGAACAAATAGTGAGACAGGTTGAGAACTAGTTACATGATGAATTCCAGAGTGGTAGTCAATGGTGTCAAGTCCAGCTGGAAAGCTGTAACTAGTGGAGTTCCCCAGGGATCAGTGCTGGGTCCAGTCCTGTTCAGCACCTTCATCAATGACATTGATGAGAGGACAGACTCTGATCAGCAAGTTTGCTGATGAGATGAAACTGGGAGGCTAGTCTGATACATCTGAAGACTGTGAAGCCATTCAGTGAGACTTGGACAGATTGGAGAGCTGGACAAAGAGTAACCTAATGAGGCTTAATGAGGATAAGTGCAGAGTCCTGCATCTGGGAAGTAATAATAAATTGCACCAATACAGGTTGGGAGATGATCTGCTGGAGAGCAACCCTGTGGAGAAGGACCTAGGATTCCTGGTGAACAACAAGTTATCCATGGGACAGCAACGTGCCCTTATGGCCAAGAAGGTCAATGGTATCCTGGGGTGCATTAAGAAGAGTATTTCCAGCAGATCGACGGAGGTTCTCCTCCCCCTATACTCTGCTTTAGTGAGACCTCATCTGAAATATTGCACCCAGTTTTGGGCTCCCCAATACAAGTGGGACAGGGATCTACTCCAGAGAGTCCAGCAGAGAGCAGCGAGGATGATTAAGGAACTGGAGCACATGTCTAACAAGGAAAGTCTGAGAGACCTGGGGTGGTTCAGTCTGGAGAAGAGAAGAGTGAGAGAGGATTTAATAAATGTTTACAAATATATGAGGCCTGACTGTCAAGAAGGAAGGGACAGCCTATTCTCAGTTGTGCCCTGTGATAGGACAAGGGACAATGCATGCAAGTTCCACCTCAACATGAGGAAGAATCTCTTCATTATAAGGGTTGCAGAGCACTGGAATAGGCTCCTCTGAGAGGCTGTGAAGTCTCCTTCTCTGGAGACTTTTAAGACCCATCTGGATGCATCCCTGTGTGACCTGCACTAGGTTATATGGTCCTACTCTGGCAGAGGGGTTGGACTCAATGATCTCCAGAGGTCACTTCCAACCCCTCATATCCTGTGATCCTGTTGTCCTGGTAGGGCACTGATTCTGCCCAGAGTTGGTTAAATTCCTGGGATTCCCTTCCCACCCTGTTGTAAGGTTCAGGGTGGGGGGGCAGGGGAGAGGGGGGAATGGGGTAGCAGGGGAACAGACCGTGTGGCTTTGAAACCAGGAAGTCGCGGGCCACATGGACAGGTCACACGCACAAGTCAGGTGACCTGTGCTGTCTCTCAAGGTGTTAAAATCCACCCCTGGGCGCAGGACTTTTGAATGGATTGGCCAAATGATGGATGCTAATTGCCTATTGGTCAGTTCCACCCTTTGAAATGGGCTATTTAAGGGGAGGCAATCAGCCGTTGCTCTCTCTCCCGCTGCCTCCGCAAGGAACAGACGTCTCTGCACCCCATTCAGCAGTGGCCACGTGTTTGCAGAGCGTGCAGCAGTGCGGCACTTTTAGCATTTGTGCAGTGGTGGAAAAGGCAAAACCCCTTCTTTTCTCTTTTTCTCAGAACAAGCTCTTTTACCTATCACATTTTTGTAAGTCTTTTCAGGCACGGTTAGGATTGCTTTTGTTATTAGGCTCTCTGTTTCATAAGTTCTGACTGTTTAAACTGTTTAATTCAGTGTTTAAAGCAATTTTGTGTAGTTATTTTTGCCAACCGAACATCCAAATGAACCCGGGGAAATATTCCCAGAAAACCGCGATTATTACCAGTAATAAAATTAATGATTGCAACACCTGTAATACGAGTTTCTCATATCAGTCGTATTTCTACCTTTCCAAAAGTTCTGTTAAATAGCAAGTAATAACTTCACCATAAACCTCTCAAGGTCTCTTTTTCTACCTTGCGAGCAGTGCTGAAACAAAACATGGTAGTGGAGCTGCAGCCAAGAAGCTGGCACATAGCTTTAAATCCTCACTTCAGTCATACTATATAATCTCCAAATACCATTAATCTGTTTGCTAATTTCATTGCTCTTCGACATGCCTTGCCATGAGCTAATATTATAGAGCAGACATGAAAAAGAAAGGTGCTACACATCTTCTAATTCACAACTCTCCTCCTGGGATAAATGGAAAAAATGGTGGAACTAGATTGCCCATGGTTGTTGCTAATTGCCAGTTACTCTTCAGCCACAGCCAACTTCCTGCCATTTCTACATGTGCTCTGGAAAATAAGAGTAATTTTCTTCTGTATCAATCTGTCACAAATTCAAGATAAAAACATTCTAACAACAAAACTCTGCCTTCAGCATTTGCCAATATGAACAAATGGCATTACTTAATTTATCAAATATTCTTATAAAAGGCCTCCTGCTGCACAGCTGTGGAAAAGCTCGTCTGACCTTGTGCTTAAGTGATATAACTGTAATGAAAGTATGTCCTTATTAAAGTAAACTTAATGCTAAAATAATTACTGGCTCTTCATGCTTTTGATGCAGAATATTCCTCCACCAAAAGGGTTAGTAGGTGACTACTTCCAAAGACAGCAGTTTTTTGTCCCATGAGTTTGGTTTAGTTTAGATCAGCAAACAATTAGTGTTTGTTAAAATAAACCACTGAAGACAGAAGGAAAATGATTCACATTATTACATTGATGTCAGAAAATGGACATTTCTGCAAGGTTTTCAGATTATTGGAAAGAAAAAATAAGAAATATTCTTACTGAATCCTGACAAGGCTGACACTATCTTACACTTAGAGAATTAAATATTTATAAATTTTGCAGTATTAAGCATTTATAATTTTTCCTCCAACTCTCAAACATCAATATCATGCCACACAGAGAAACACTGGCACTAAAACAGGAACACTGCTTTGGCTTCCTGAATTTTTTTGTTCATATTAATTGGCAAAGATAAATAGCATTAGGCTAGCCCAGCAAATGAAGAGTTGTAGTCTAGGAGTCTGAGGTTTCAAAATTTCTACCAAAATGTGCAAATGCAATGATTGCAATATAGGAGAAATTTAAATAAAATACACCACCATTCTATATTGCTCTCAACCATAATTGCACCGAAATCCCTCTTATCATTTCAATAACTAAAAATATCCCATCATGTAAATGCTTCTACATGACAATTAAGATTTGTTTGCCTTCAAGTAAATTTAAGGAGTTATCTTTAATAAAACATAATTGACCTAAGAGATGTCAAGTATCATCTCTTAACTACGAAGCACTCCTATGCTTACACAAAATTATACAGGATTAACTTGCCTGGCAGTTCTAAAGCTACAATCTGGACTTTGTCAACTTTTTGGCACTAACATTAAAATGAAAATCAAGAAGATTACAGCTGGTAGTGTCATTTTAATATCAAGTTTGCTGAAAAGTGTTGCAGAGAGATCAGCTTCACCTGACATAAACCTCTGGATCAGAAAGTCGGCTCACTCACTGCCTAAGGTTTGCCAAGGACCGGGAGGCCACCTACAGTAGTGAACAGCAGTACTTCAACACCCTGTTTGCCTCTGAAAAATGACTGCCAACTGCAGCGGGCATTAGATTAACGAGCAAACTCTCTCTTGTTGCCAGAGCTTGCTTGGGAATTAGGTGGCATGGAAAGCTTGTGACCTGACTGTGCTGTTCATAGACCTCTACCTTACCTACTGCCTTGTTACTGCTGTGAGAAGTGCATGAACTGGCTTTTCTACTTGAGCAGATTTGAACAGATTCAACTCAGTATGTTGATAGCATAGAAAAGGCTTTTTCCGCTAATGACAGAAAACAAATTAAAAGGGTAGACATATCAAGGAGGCAAAGGCAGAACACAGAAGTGCATCTTCTGGTGGCATGCAGCACAGACCATTCTCCCAAAATGCATCAGAAAACTTTGGCAAAACTTCTGTCTCTTGAATTCTTTGAATTCTGCCTCTATTTTGGACTTATGCTTTAAAAGTAAAATTCAGCACTGACAGCACATTGCTGGCTGATTTCTAGAACAGTTGGTATAACTTCCCAAACAGGGTTACAGTGCCTTTAGATTTAGGGCCAAATTTTGTGCTTATAAAACTATTCATCATTTCCCCAAACACTCTCAGAAAGGAACTCCAGCAGTGTCCAAAAGTAGAACGACAGCAGAAGCTTCCAGGCTTGCCTCGCACTCGGCTTCACAAGGTAGAAGGGTGGGCAAGAAAAATCAGTTACATACATTCCCCTGCACACAGTTCTGGATTTAAACTGTGCCTGAATCAAGGCTTTCTATAATATTTCCCCCACCAGCAGTGGGGAAAGAAATAGCAAATAACGTACACAATGTTAGAAGAACAAATAAAAAAATAAATAAAAATAACACAGTGTAATTGGGACAGAAGGAAATAGTCCTTCCAACCTAGTGCTTGGTCTTTAAACAAGCACAAAGAGGGATTTCTTTTGTAAGTCTATGTCGGATGAAGTAAATTAAAGTTTCTTAAAAGGCAAGTCCACATATGTTTATAAAATGCTCTCAGAACAAGTTAGTTACATGAGCAATAGATTTAGGAAGTTTGAATTTCGACATTTCCAAGGCTACATATTTTTATATCTATCCTGAAGATGTGCAAGAGACACAGCTACTAAAGAAAAAAAAAAAACCCACCACATAATAAAAAAGGAAAAAATTAACTATCCCCCCCCCCCAAAAAACCCTAAACCAACCAACCAACCAACCAAAAAACCCAGAAAGTAAAACCACAAAGGATAATGCATAATTCAGACTCAGAAGTATTAGCCCTTGCCAACTAGACAGCTACAGGAATCTCTGCAGTGTTTTATTTAGAATTTCCTCAAGTGAAAGAAGACAGTTTGTTAGAAATTACACCTCAGGGATGCATATATAATCCTTCTCTGACTCCCATGCCATGTTTCCTCAGTTTACTTCAAGTCAAAACACATTTTTTCCCTTGCTTCTAGCCCTGTAGGGTCAAGTCTGTAAATGAAAATCAAGCTGTCTTTTTTTCTGCTATCAACAATAGTCAGAAAACAAAATACAGGTTCTGAACTTGGCATGTTTATTGCTAGTGATGATGTATAATCCGATAGCAGACAGCTTAATTTTCTTTGAGCTGGGCTGACCTCGAAGAGGGAGAGAGTCAAAAAAATGAACAAACATAAAACAAACAAACAAAAATATAAAAAACCCCATACCTAAACCAAAACCAAAACACAACCAGCTTCTAGTTTTGAATAGCTGAGCAAACATGACATGACATGGGTGTCAGAGTACATAATATGGGCTAAAATACTATCAAGAGATTATACAAAAATGTTAAGTTGTATGTAACTAACCTTTGGAATAAATTTTATTATATTTCATGTTTTAGTTACAGATACTAATACGCTGATTGATGACAAACCTGAAAGAAAACCAGAAGATATACCTGCACCAAAAACAATGTGGATTTTTTTCTGTTTTATGTAGCTTCCAAATTACACTTTTAAAGTACAAATAACAATAGAATAAAACACCGTGCAACTCTTGTAATTTGCATGTACCAGGATATGTAAAATAGCATCAGAGTTATTGTAGATGACCCATAAAACAGTAGCATGTAACGTATTTACGTTGTACCTATGATGAAATAACTGTGCAATTACCAAACTTCCAATAGGAAGAAGGGTTTAAAGTTATCATGTGACAGCATGAAATTAGACAAAAAATTCCAGTTTAGCACTGCTGCTAGTTTGCAGTCAGGATACCTGTACTGCGCCCTCCAGTGGGAAAAAACTGCCATGGCTAATTATAAAACGAAAAAAAAAGTAGGTAAGTCCTCTGAGGCATTGCTCCACTGTTGCTTTGCTTCCCGGCTCAAGCAGCCGGGACCAGTAATCCATCACCTCTGCATATATATTGAAATCCACAGAGAAATCTCAGCGACCACCAAGTAAGTCTGTACTTATTTGGTCTGTAATTCCATTGCCGTTTGGGTATAAAAGGGCATACTTCAAACTTTCCATACTCAAAGTAGTCTGAGTGTTCAGGAGGAACTTAAGGAAAATAATAAGAAACACCTTCTCCCATATTCACATGATTGAAAGACTAAAGATCAAAGTAGAAATACAACTTTTCAGTTTCAACAAGTCAATATAGCAAAGGATTATGTACCAGAAACTTAGATCTGGATTATTTTCAAAGTATTGCCTCTAAGGAATACTACTACTCTACATTATCTTTCTGCCTTTCAATGACACTTCCTCTGATAAGATTTTAATTATAAGATGCAATGCAGTTTAGGAAGAATTCACTTTGATTATAGTCATATAAGCTAGGATCCATAGTTTCATCAAAAAATTATACTCTACCATGAAAATACACAACTACAGTTTAGAAAGAATGTTAAACTGCTGTGTGTGTACACTGGAATAAAGTCAGGAGCTTGTGAGAAGAGATGAATGTACATTAGTGTGAATCTATGAATATGTACATCTAGGAAGACAAGGATCCTAGGTAATATCTTTCTTCAGGTGTACAAAATGGTAGTGCGTTTTATATAGGATAAGAATAGGATTTTTTTTTTTATTTGACAAAATTAATTCAATTTTCTCTTAAACTTTAGAAATCCTCATACCAAACAAAAAAATAAATCTTTCTTTAAAAGTCTGAAATGTTACAGTTCTTTAGAGTATAGCCATTTGTAAAATACCTCTAAAAACAACAGAAATTTGTGCACTCTAGCACAAGTTTTATATAAGCACTGCCTTGTGCACACTAGCTTCACCAAATGTGCACCATGATGCACACTTATCTGAGAAGAAATATTACAACTCAGTTTCTTTAGTCCTGTAAATAGAGTGCCAAAGATCTGGTGGGGCTATTTATCAGTGCTATCTGTTTAATTATAAAATAACTGATAAATATTCTTACTATTTTTATTACAGTCTTGGGCTTCCTCCAAGTGCAACATGAGGGTTATTTTAGTGGAAAGATTTGCAGGGAATAAGACACTCTTAAATGAAGGACAAAGAAAGGCTGGGTACTTATAACAAAAGGAGAAGTGGAAGCCTTTTGAACCAACTTGTTTGTGGGTAACTTGTACCTATGATGAATTAAGGTTGTAATTACAAAAGAACCATGTACTCTATGCTACAATTCTTATAAGTTCTCATGAATTGTCTTTTACTTTCTATGAGTGCAAAAACAAAAAACAAACCAAAAAACAGCCTAGTTTGGACTTTATTCAGAGTCAGAACTGAGAGCACACAACTCAGCCATACAAAATTGTAACCATTTAAACTTTATGTGTGAAAGAATAAAATCATTCTGAGGGCTCAAACTCTCCATTTTCAGCATATGCTGGCTTCTCATTTTCTTACATCCATTGAGAAAATAAAAATAAAAATGCTGCCATCTCTTTTCTTGTTCATCAGGTCTCCTTTCTCCTGACCCAAGCTACCCCTGCTGTGGAAGTTCTCAACAGGATATGCTGATGTCATCTGACAAGCTTTATGCTTATCAACAGGACTCAGTGACCTTGACTAGTGAGGACAGAACTTCAGTGGCTTTCCCACGGAGAGCCCCCAAATGCCTCAGAAAGGAGTTTCTTCTTGTCTGCCCCTTCCCTATCACTGCATGAGAACTTCCTTTAGACTACCAACATGGCTTGCTCTGAGTCAGACAGATGTTCACTTGGTCATAACAGGCTGAGTCAACTCTCGGTTTGTTAAATTCAAAGCAAACCAATACCTGTACATGTTGGACTATGCATGAGAGATGCTGGGATTTCAGTGACAGGTTAGAGTAAGTCATTATCAGCCCTGAAGGCTCATTAGTCTGAGAACAGGGTGGGGTTTTCAGGGGTGTTCTTTTGGGTTTTGTTTGTTTGGTTTTGTTGTTGTTTGGGATTTTTTTTTTTTTAATTGCTTTGATTTTTCATTTGTTTGTTTAAGAAAAAAGCCTGTTCTGGTATAAGGGCAGTGGATGTAGAATGACCTAATCCAAAGAAACACATTCAACCACTAGATAGTCAAATATGCTTATTGACCAGCCAGCCATTTGAAGTCCATCATACCAATTTAAAATGTGTTGGTGGGCAGAGCTGTAAGGGTGAAGTGACTCAACAAACAATTGGCAATAAATAGCTTCTTCACTGGAACCCCTGCAATGAATTACCACTGATAGAGCTAAAAAATCAGTCACCATAAAACAGCCACTAGCAAATATATCATGAGAATTGTCTAAATATGAAAGAGCAAGTGAAGAAACTGCATGAAATCCAGGGAAAGTCAGGCTTTAGCTGTAAAAGCACTGCAGTAACCTTTTTGTATTTTTGTGAGGATTTTACTGTCACTTCTTTCAGACTCAGCGAACACTCTCAGGATATGCTGTCTGCAGAAGTGTTAGCATTGCTTTAAAAGCATAAATGGCAGGGATTTGTTGTTCTTCAGCAAGTATCAGCATGGCGAAACTCTGTTTAGGAGTCAGGCTAACACAGGCAGGGCTGGCATATTGTTTTTAGCTTGTGCTACCACTGGAATGCTGCAATCAAGTCAGGATCACACAGATCATTGTGAAGAGATCTAAGCAGTGCATCTTAAAATACTCATTCCATGTGTACAAAGAAGAGATGGAGCTCAGCAGCAATATACCAGGCAACTCTGGTGGCTTGGAGAATGACACAGAATTAGCTCAGATGCAGACACTGAAGGAATGAAACATATTTCTACTTTTTGAATTGTGTCAGTATTCACTCCAGTGAGTTGCAGGGAGTCCAAGTGGGAAAACTTAAGTTTGTACATTGGTATTCTCTGATTTAAACTTTCAATATAAATTTGGCAGATGATCTGACCTGGTCAGCACTCTGACATGCATACAGTACTTGATATCTATTGCAAGCAATTTTTTTTTTTTTCCAGAGGCTATATATATAGGAAAAAGCCCTTTGAAAATAGGAAGGACCAATGAAGCATTCCTTCATCTTGCTTTGAAACTGTGCTGCTGTACCTCATTATTTGATTGCTTAAATTTCTCATCTCTGAGATTTGTAAGTGCACCACAAATGGAGTAAAATGATACTGCTACAAAGAGACCTGTGTAGCACACTTAGAAAACCGAATCAGATTACCAATCCACTTAATTCCACCTCCAGTCTTCATCACTGGCCGAATGCTTATCAAATGCTTTAGAAGAAAAATCACACAGTTGATGGCTCTGGCTCTCAGGGAAAGTTTTATTGCAGCTTTCAGAAATTGTAGATTTTACCTTAGTGCTAATTCTCCAAGGACGCAGCCAATAGTGCTACATGTACCTCTTCCCCTCACACCACACTCTTTTTCCAAGATCATTCTGAAAGGTGTCTTTTAAGCATCAAAAATGTACAAACTTTTCTTAGCCATTTTTCACCCTCAATTATGTGTGTATGCCTCCACTGAAGTCAATGGGCTTCTTGTATACAAAGGAGTTTCGTGTACTTCAGCAACAAAGCAAGGAGCTGAACATTTCAAATCTCGCAATTGTGTAGATACTGTTTTAAGACACTGAATGTCAATGTCCTTATTCTGATTAGATGTGCTTTAAATCATTGCTAACTGAAGGGGAAAAAAGAAATAGCTGCCATTCTCAGGGAAATATACCATTCTTTGCGTGGGAGAAAAAAATGCACATTCAGACAACACAACAAAAACATCTTTTAAACATACACTAATTCAAACAGCATACTTCATGTTACATCTGATGTGGCAGTTGTTATGGAAACTACGCATTTTGATTGAGTAGCAGAATAAATACCCACCTAAAATCAGCATGATGCACCAGTGCATAAATTAAGTACTCTTGACTACAATTACTTATATTTTTAAAGTATTAACAGTTTTTCAAGTCTAAATTTGCATGATTTGTTCAGATAAATATTTCAATAACAGTTTCTCTCCATCCTATTCTTATTAGTTATACTATAAGACATAGAGAATATATCCCCCACAAAAAAATCTGCAGCAATTTTTATCAATGTGGGCCTTACCAATGGATATTAAATCCTTGGAATCACTACTAAAAAACACAATGAAAACAAATGGAGAATTTAATCTCACCTGCATTTTACTAGTCTAGCTTCATATGCAGAATAGAAAGTAAAATTAAAAATGTCATCTTTCTCCTTTCCAGAAAGGCCTGGCACAACTATTAGATTATTTCTGTCCACATGCACCATAGCTTCCTATGGATGTGAGGTTTAGTGTTTGTGGTTGGTGCTGTTTGGTTTGGTTTTAGTTGGTGGTTTTTGGTTTTCTTTTGTTTTGTTTGGGTGGCGGGGGGGAGCTTTTTGTCCTGTCTTTTATCATCTGGGTTTGATAAGCCTGAAAGTTCAGGAGTCAAGAAGAAAGAGATATTTAATTGTTTTCATCATAGAACATATTCTGATGAACGGAGATGCCAACTCCTGCAGATGATACCATAACTGTAGATCTTAATATAAACATTTCAATTCTTCCCTACTTCCCAACATAATTAGGAGGCAAATTGCATAACTTTTGAAGTAAAGCATTGACTTTTCTCCATACACATTTCTACATGGAATAATATGCCAAGCCAGAAAGTACAAGTGCAACAGGCACACATATCACAAACTTCACCATAATGGGCATGCATTCACCCATTGGATCAACATCTTTCAATTTATTAGCATGACAAAGGACACAATTATTTTGGATATGCCTGAATGCAATTTTCATTAACTTTGCAATGATTTATTAACAAAAGTGTCAGGAATGTAATAAAAGCAGCAGGACTCCTCAAAATGCCAAAATAAAATAAAGAAATAGGAAAAAAAAAAAAAAAGAAGAAAAAAGAAAAAAAAAAGAGGTGGAGGGAAGAAGAATACAGCAGAATTTCCAAACATGCCTTGCAGCATCAGGTCAATAAGGTTGCTTGATTCTATCAAAAGCATCACCATGGTGAGTGAACTCTGCAATTAACAAAGAGTAAGCACAAAAAATGCTAATATCTCATTTGAATGTAATTATGCACAGATTACTGTTCACTGGAACAAGAAAAGGGATTTTAATTGTCATACAAAGTTACATGTAAACCCAGGATTCTAGTTAACTTTCTTTCTCAGGAGAGTTTATACAACACTAAAATGAGGAGTTCACAAATTCTTGTGCTCAGTGACTTTGTAAAATGACTGTACAGACTTTCCATCAAGTATGCAGCTTCTGAGAGTCCTTTCTGTAACATCCCTCCATGTATGTTGGCAAGGTTAGTCTGTAATAAGTTTCACCATTGTTTGCATTTTAATATTATTTGATCTCATTTACATGTTTAAATTTGTTCCTGTAATAAAATTCATTAGTATGTTTATCATAACCACATAATGAATATAGCCCTTATGTAAAATAAAAAATTGAAAGTACATTAGAGACATTACAAGCTGTTTGAAATTACTGTGCTTTGCATATTATACTTTATTAATTAAATTATAAATTATTTATTTATGTATTTCTTTAATCAGGGGCAAGCAGTAGAACAATATTATATTAGTATAAGAAACACGATACAACCCAGAGCTAATTCACACTTGGACCAGTTTTACATACACAGGAGTACGGATTCATTTTGCCATGGGATGGCAAATAGCATTCCCCTGCTGTGCATCAGGGGTCTGAAATAGATATTTAAAGGACAGTGAGGGGAAAATGTTTCTTGTGAAAGTCAAAACTCAACTTGGTAAGATAGTATCTCCTTTGCTACTAGAATAATTAAATCAGATATGCAGATTGAACTGGAGAATAAATTATTATTCAGTCTAATGCCACATTCACATTCTACAAAGTCCATCGACTTTAAAAAATAAATTAATGGAGAAGAAAATAATTAGACTTTTTCTTCAGTGTTTTACAGTGTTTTCTAAAGTTCAGCATACAAAATTTAGCAGTCTCTAAGCATGGAGAATAAAATACAGGAAATATCACAAGAGCAACAAGACAGTAGTTAGAGTTCATATTCTAAGCAAGTTGTTGGAAAGAAAAAATTAATTCATTGATGTGCAGGATTATAACTTTTTTTTTAAGTAGATCTTATAAAAATTAGTATTTGGAAGAAAAATATTAGGTATTAAAAACAAAACTCACAAGATTACAGAAGAATGAGTCTGGTATAGTTAAAGGTCAGAGGAATCTGTAGAAAATATTAAGGTACAAAGGTAGTGAAAGAAATTAAAACAAGAAGCCAAGAACAAAAAACACCAGATGCATAACTATGGTAGAAGATGGGTACAAAACTTGTTCCTGGTCTGATATCAAGAATTGAATTCATGTTTAATTTTAATCCCACCGGGAACTCTGAGCAGCTCATGTTGCGTAACAAACCAGTAAAGCAGTATGAATGGGCTGCCAAAGGATAGGCATCTTTGTCATGGGGTTTGTTTATTTCAGTCTGAATCCTGACTTGAAAGCATCTGATACCAGCAGTAGAAAAAATGTAAAATGTGTATGTGTACACACACACTGATATAGCTGATTGGAATAGTTGTAAAAGATTACATTTTCAAGTCATGATGAAGGCTACTGACAAAAATCCAAGTGATTTTCATTCTGTAGCTGTAAACAAGGGTCCTTAGTAGAAAGCAGGCATTCAGGAAAAACAAAAAACTTTTTAACTCCAATTCTGAAGCACAGATTTTTATTATTTTTTGTGAGCTAGGAAATTATCACAGAATCACTACCAGTCACTAGCACTACCAGGCCTGAAGAAATACTGTACTCCTAGCTGGAAAAAAAAAAAAAAAAAACCAAACCCAAAAAAAACCCCCACCAACCACAAACAAAAGGCATGTATCAAAATTACATTTCTTGTTAGAGGATCCAAAAGCTACTGAAATCTGTGACTGCTGAGAGAGAGCTTGCCCAGCAGGATAAGTTGCCAATTCAGGCTACAAACTTCAGGAACATGGATACTGGTCCACCCTTGAATGCATACCTGTGCTTGATACTCCAAAATACTTAAAGAGAGAGTGAGAGCAGCACATAAGACAAAATCAAGAAAGAGGAGCACAAAGCTCAGCTTGTTGTTTCACAATAGAGTTGAGACTAAGTCTAAATGTTAGAGGCACTGGATTAGTTTAGTAGACAAGCATTTAAAACAACACATTGACTGAAAAAATAAATAAATAAAACAACCAACAGGCTTAGGACTCTAAGTTTATACCACTAGCTTGGATGAGGCTATGAATAATGAATACTGCTGGAGCATAATTTATACCCCTGGGGAAGTTCCTCTTCTCCAATAGAAGCTTCAGAGTGCTCAGGGAATCAGGAAGATGAGAGGGGCCAACAGCAGAGATGCACTTATTTTTGCTCCATAATGACCAAACAGAACTGTTTACTTTTGCCTACATCAGAGGAAACTCAAGTATTTTTTAGCTTATGAATGTATACTAAACTGAAAAGGAAAGTTACTTTCATCCAACTGGGAAAGGAATACCGATGATATGGCCAATGCCATATGCTTCTATACTGAGAACTGCCCTGACAAGTTTCTAAGAAGCTACCTCAGAACAAGCATGGATCCATCTCCATGCATTCAGCATTCCATCAGGAGACTATTTTTTTTACAGACCACTATCTCAAGTCATGTTCAATATTTACAACATTTCATCAGGAAATATGCTGTTAATGAATGATAGAAATCACAGTCTATGTAAAAGATGTTTTCACTTGGGTCACACAGTAGAAGGCAAGGTGTTCAAGGAAGCATTAGAAAGTGAAAGTCCTGCTAGACTAAAAATATGAAGACACAAATGAAAATTCCAGTTTATAAAGGTCCCATAACAGAATAGCAAAACCACCCCCACCAAAAAAAAAACCAAACCCACACCCATAAACAACAAAACAACACAAAAACAAAAGAAAATCAACAAAACAACCAACCAAAAAAAAACAACCCTGCAGAAGTTACCTGTAGTGAGGTGGCTGTGATCATATCACATTCTTGGTAAACAGAAACTAGGTTGGGAGTGTAATTCCAGTTTGATGAGCCTGGAAGCATGCATTTGGTAGTGTTTGGTTTAGAGTTGGATTCAATAGTCTCAAGAGGTCCCTTTCAACCTAAATTATTTGATTATTCTATTATTTCTGTAAAGGATATTGTCATAGATCTGGATTTCTACAAGACACCATTGGATATCACAGGGACGTGACTGATCAGCTGGTGCAATCTTTGGTGCCAAAGGCACAATCATTTCCAAAATCTCAGCCCTTCCACCAAGTCTTTAACTTTTGTAGGCTACCAATAGTCCCACAAGACATAGGGAGAAAAGAGGGAACCTAATAGGCTGATGGCTCAGGTTCTTGCTCCCTGCCTTTCATTACATTATCTTTTCTTTTTATCTGTGCCTGCTGATCTTTCTGCTATATGTAGGCTCCTATAGCCGGACACAGATAGGTAGCAAGAGTATGGAAAAATCTTTATATGTTTGAGAAAAAGGAAATATTCAAGAACCTGCCTTGGGTCACCGTAACGGACGTGTAAAATTTACAGATATAATTCTGTGGCTGGGGTGCCCAAGTAGAGCTCTAACAACTGAATAGAAACTATCCAATCAGTGCCATGTGGGGCTGGGCAAAGGCTTTTCTACTATGCTCAGGTAGCCAAATACAGAGGAACAACAGAAGAAACCTTCCCATTCTAAATGTAAAGGGCAGAAGGCGTATCACATCTGCCCTTTTGCCCAAGAGGCTTCATTATATACCAGTCTCAATGACCACTGTCAATTCAAGGATTCTGAGTTTTCGGAATAAATGAATTTATCACCACTTCTCAGTCTTAGTGAGATTTCAGAGTTTAATGGTAAGTCTATGCAAAAGCATAAGGTACTTCAAACACTTGCTGGAAGTTGTTGAAAATTTTAATAGATTTAAATGTTTATGGATTTGTTGTTTTGTGTTTTGTTTGTTTGGGTTTTTTTAATTGGAAAAAAAAAGGAGTTGAGGGAAGCATATCTTAAAAGACAATATCCTTACAGACCAGGCAACAGGTGCGGTGTTTCAGAAAAAAACATTTTTGTTAATGATGACCCAAACAAAAGACCATAGAGATGTCAAAATTGCAAGGTCTGAACAAAGTAACAGAAGTCATTTTGGCCCACTTTAGCTGGGCTCTAAGTTAAAAGGCCCGATTCTCTTCAGCAATAACAATCCAATATACTGACATTGGGACCTCTTCAGAAGGGAAATGGAGAACTGGCGACAGGGGACATGGTTGGAACTGGATGATCTTTGAGGTCTCTTCCAACCTAAACCATTCTATGATTCTATGATTGCTCTCAAATTTTGCCCATCAGAACATTTAAATAACACTTTTATTAGCATCACTATGGAACACTACACAGCAGTGGTTTGAAAAGCGAACAAATATTCTAGGCATAAAATGAAAATAAAAAATCATAATATAACTACGAATTCACGGATTTCAGTAACATTTTTGGAAATTTCCCAACAGCACAGAAACCACAAACATGATGGACAGAACACCAGCAGGCTTTTAGCAAGTAACAGACAAGGTGCTAGTGCCCACTGAAAGCTTGACACTGCAATTCATCTCTAACTTTTGCAAGTATTCAACAACACATTGTATTTTCCTACCACTGAGCATTTGGCCTCATCTCACAAAGTTATAACAGCCTTCTCAAAGACAAAATCTATGTCAGATACATGATTCCCCTACAGAAGCCAAATCAAGTCATTGATGCTTGTTAATACCTTTAGCCATGTCAGAACTAAAAAGATAAAAAGCTAGATAAAGACTCTATTCCAGGCAGGAAAACCATACTTCAGGTTAAAAAAAAAAAAAAATCATGAATTATCCCAAAAATAATGGAATAGATAGGATACATCTGGAAAAGAAATTCTTTGCATAGTCAAAGAAGGATAGAGACTTAGAATGGACCAAAGTTTAAACTCTCACTGAAAATGATTGCACAAAAAGAGTGAAATGTCTTCAAGTATTAAAATGAGAGGAGAAAAAAGGAGAAATTTCCTCCTAATAACCTTCTTATACTCTAGCCAGCATGCAACTATTAAAATAGGTAAGGATAGTCTGAAATAGCCTAAGTATTCTATCAAGAGAATTCTATCAAGAGTATAATTTTCTAGCAGTGTGTATGGCAAAAAAAAATAGATAATTCATTTCTTCAGAGTCCATAGCCAAAGCCAGAAAGTGGTTTTCATTCCCAAAGTATAAACAATTTAAAAGCATGAACTATTTCCTGAAAATTTATACCATGGGAAAGTATGGGGAAAAAAAAAAATCTGAAATGAAATTTGGTCTAAATTCTTCTTTTCTAACATGAAATATATTCTTTATTGCAAAAAAAACTGATGGTGAAGACAGGTCTTTTGAAATCACGATTTAAATATCCGTGTTTGCCTCCCACTGTCAGAAAACATGTCTAATTTCTAAAAGCATTTTCAGTTAGAGAAACAGAGAGCATT
Source organism: Psilopogon haemacephalus (assembly GCA_013396835.1). Lineage (NCBI taxonomy): Eukaryota > Metazoa > Chordata > Aves > Piciformes > Megalaimidae > Psilopogon > Psilopogon haemacephalus. The sequence goes on from VWZI01004364.1 coordinate 469,664, forward strand.
TTTTTATAAGGTCCTAGTATGCCTTACTATTATCATAGAATCATAGAATGGTTTAGGTTGGAAGAGACCTCAAAGATCATCCAGTTCCAACCCCCCGCCACAGGCAGGGACACCTCCCACTAGATCAGGTCACTCAAGACCTCATCCAGCCTGGCCTTGAACATATCCAGGGAGGGAGCAGACACAACCTCCCTGGGCAACCTGCTCCAGTGCCTCACCACTCACACTGTGAACAACTTCTTCCTAACGTCCCATTCAAATCTCCCCTCTGCCAATTTGAATCCATTCCCCCTTGTTCTGTCATTACAAGACCTTGTGAACAGCCCCTCCCCAGCCCTCCTGTAGGCCCCCTTCAGATACTGGTAGGCTGCTATAAGGTCTCCTCAAAGCCTTCTCTTCTCCAGGCTGAAAAGCCCCAACTCTCTCAGCCTGTCCTCATAGCAGAGGTGCTCCAGCCCTCTGATCATCTTNCAACCAGACCCCCAGGTCCTGTTCCTCAGAGCTGCTCTCCAGCCACTCACCACCCAGCCTGTATTTGTGCTTGGGATTGCAGCGACCCAGGTGCAGGACCTTACACTTGGCCTTGTTAAATTTCATGAGGTTAGCCTGGGCCCACCTCTCCAGCCTGTCCAGGTCCCTCTGGATGCCATCCCTGCCCTCCAGCAAGTCAACTGTGCCACACAGCTTGGTGTCATCTGCAAACTTGCTGAGGGTGCACTCGATTCCTCTGTCCATGTCACTGAAAAACATCCATTCACCTGAGTATTTTGGCAATTTCTCAATGAACCACTGTTAAGATCAAAGTGCAGCCTGACTTTTGCACCAACTCAAGGTCTGGAAAGGAGTCATATGTTCCCTCTCTCACATGTATCTGAACACTGTCTCACTGCCCCAGTGCTATATGCAGCCATGCAGGATTTGTACAATGCACCATATCAGCAGAAAAATCATGTGTCAAATGCTAAGCCAGGCACTGCCTTCCCCTTCTCCATTATCATGGATGGCAAAGCTGCACTTGGGTTTCCACATGTATTGTGCTGCCAGTGGCCTCACTCCAGTCTGCTCCTGACTTAGAACATCAAGTGGAAAAACCTAAAGCTCTTTTCCACTTCCCTTCCCAAAAGTTATACCCCTTGACTGCTATATATGATGACACAGTGACATAGCAAAGCTAATGGCATATAGTAAGCAAAAGAACATACAGGGTTTGCATCTACGTTCTCACCTGCTTGCAGGCATACACTCCTTTGACAGCAGAAACCACTGACTTCTCAAAGGGAGTGTTCATTCTGTCAAAATATAGCATACTCAAAACTTTTGTCCAGTATAAACATGAAAGGAATCATTACTGAATTTATTGAGATTAAATTCACAACAGTAAAACTGCATTATAAGCTTCCTGAAACTCAATTACTGTTCCTTTGAGTTGTAATTCACTAGAAGCCTTGACTCCAAGGCATACTGGTTTGTGAAGTTTGGTTGGTCTTTAGAAGCCTAAAAAATGCCAACTGAATAGACAAATGTTTAGGGAAGTTACAAGTGTGACAACACAGATAAGACAAAAACGTTCCTCACTTTTAATTATCACAAGAGGTAGTTGTGTCTACCACAATAAATCCTTTACTGTACTAAGTAGTAAAAGCCTATTCATCTGCCCTTCCAGTATTAATATTAATATAATGATTACAAGACTGCTACTACTTAATAAAATCCATTCATTTTGCAAGCTAAAAGGTCTATGGTTTGAATATTGGAATAATCCAATTTAATTAGGATAACAATGTGAAAATTATTCACATAACAATTGCAAATAATTTTCTAATGGACTTAAATTATGATATATTTACTTTTTCTAGAAGCACACTGGAGAACTTTAAAGGTGGGATCTGTAAGCCAGGGCAGATTTATATACCTTAACATGTCTTAAAATTAGGAGTCCAAATCAAAGACATTATCTGGGTCCCCGCCAACTTTGGTGTTAATAAGAGTAAAGACAGCCCAACTTTCTCCATCTCCCTTGAAAACAAAAAGGAAATAATTATGTCTCAGACAACAACAATAATTTGTGTCTGCATAGCTATTTATGTCTGAAAAGTGCTGTACAGGTAATTAAAGATAACAAGCAGGTGGATACCACCATATGGCTGGTTACTTCGATAAGCCCCTTTAAAAAGTTTGAGAAAAGTTACAGGTATTAGCAATCCCAACATTAGTTAGGAAGCATCCTTTGAGTGACTGAAGAGAAAGGATCTGAATTTCAACAATCTCAGCTTATGTTATTCTTCACATGTGGCTTTCAAGGGTCAGGAGACTCCACACTCTAAACTACAGACACAGTGCTATTTAGGATCAGAAAGACTATCCTAAAGGCCTTGTGCTTGGTTCAATCTGGAGCAACATATGTTCTGAACACAGTGACAGCACTTTTAAAATGAGTATTAACTGTTGAAATCTTCACAAGACTTTTTCCAGTGCAGTAGAAGACAGTTACTGAAATCTGCTCCATTTTAAATTCCTTAAGGAATAGTTCTTGCACTCCTGGCAGGCTACCAATTGGACCCTGATTTTGGCAAAGAGTTGGGTCCAAAGTGTTACACATAACATGCAGCTTGTAAAGATGCATTTCCTGATGAAGTTCGTCTTATATCAACTGTCTGAGGGCAACAGCTAACCCCACTGATTTCAAGGAAATTGAAACAAAGGGAAGAATTTGGAACAAATCAGAGCAGAGTGTCATCATATTACAGGGAAATTTATAATGAACCACGTCTCTTTATATTCTATCTTCCAAGGTGAGAAAAGGCAAATTAGAAAGAATTCTGAGGCTATATAGTGAAATCAAGATGAACAGGAAATTAACTTGATTCAAATAATAATATTCAAATAGGAAGTTTTTTAAAAAAAAGAGTTTACCTATAAGAAGTCTTATCACAAACCTAAATAGCTATCCTCATTTCCTCATTTTGCACTCCAGCGAAACAATCAACATCTGTCTTTATTTTTACAAGTATTAAAAAACCCAAAGGTGGATTTAAAATAGTTACACAGGCAGACACTTAAACTGTAAAAGTTGCTGCATGGATGCAAAGTAACAATGTAAGAACCAATTCAATAATTGCCTGCATTTATGTAAAATATGGTTCTCTAATTCATCATTAGGAATTTCTGAGCCTAGTGGCAAGGGAGAGATAAAGAACCACAGGACTCTCCACAACCATAACCAGAAATTAAACTCTCAAGAAAATAGATACAATAAGATGTTTAGTGAAATCCAAACATAGGTCTCTCAAAACAAATATGTGTGATTTTAGAATCAATACACATCTAAATATGTAAGGGGTTGTGTATATGGTGTACATACATACAGATAGTTTGCATAAATGTCTAACACAGTCTTGCATGCCATGTGTATTTAATACACACGGTTTAGGAATTTCTAAATAGCCATATAAATCCCCAATATTTTTCCCCACTGTAAGTCAAGGGTTAGTGCAATCAATTTGAAAAGAGCAAGTTTTAAACTGAACACTGACATTAGTGACTACTATTAGACTTGGTATGTTTCCACCTTCACTGCGCATCACAAACTTAGTTTTTGAAGCTAACAGAAACTACTGTAATATTTTCTCTTGCAAAGTCAGTTTGCTAATTTGTGGTGAATCTAATCAAGGGCCTAATATGTGCATAACGGTGCATTTGTTTCCCAGGAGAAACCACTGTTTTTCATCATACCAGAAAAATACCCCCTTGCAAGGTGCAACCAGGTTCCATGGACTCACTGCAAAAACCTAATAATTTAATTTGGAACCCTTAGGCAGGGATAACTTAAATTACAATTAGAGAGCTCTAGCATTGCTGCTAACATCTGTGTTATGAGCACTGTACTGATTAAAGGGTTTTAAAAGAGAATTCAGCACTTCACATTCCAGAACAAGTCACTACACTAACTTTGAAGTATTCTATCTTACTATTTTAATACTTGTGATGCACTCAGCCTAGTCTTTTCTGCAGGGATTCAAAGGATCCAAGCTCAGTGTGTGTCTGCCCTTTGAAAGGCCCACAGGGGCGTGCTTCCATTAGAAATACCTTTTCCTCAGGTGAAATACACACAACAGAAAGCCAATCTGCAGTACTGGAAGGACACCACCATGCACAAATACTGTATTGCCATCACCTCCAAAACCATGGTGAGATTTGGAAGAATGCAGAGGTTCTACAGCAGCAGAAATGCAAACCATGTCCCTGTTCTTTGCATAGCCACAGAGCTCCCAACCCTACAGAGGGATTCTTCAACATACAGTATGAAGGCCTCAGCCGTACCTGCTGGAGCAGCTCAAACCTGCTAGTGGAGCTCACCCTGGTTTTAAATTCACATCCATGCAATGGCTCCACATAAGACTTTTTTTTGCACAAACGAGTGATTTCTGCTGGCCTACAGGATTGCAGCACATAATATAATAAATCACAGAAATAATACCATTCATAGGGAATGTAAGTATGTTCAAAACTAATCTAAGCATGAATATTGTGCTTGCACAATCAAAAATAGCAGAACTTAAGCTCCACAGCAGATGAAAAACCTCAGAAAGCAACTATAGCAGCACAATGTGGAAACCCCCTCACAGGTTGCTACTCTGAGCCATGTGCTGAAGGCTGAGCCAACCTGCTATAGAAAGACTGCCCATGTTTTAACAGCCACATCCATAACAGGTTGAAGGTACATGAAGCAACAGTGAGCAGCTTCCCTTTACTTTACTAGAATTGATGCCATCATAACAAAGCAGGAAGATAATGCCCAAAGAATTACAAGAAAGCACAGAGTATCTTCCAGGTATTGCTAGGCTTCTGGATTGTTCAACGCAAAAATCATAGCACATCTTACATTTGCCATTTTGTGCAATATTTAAATAATTTGTATATATGTTTTTCTGCTAAAACATTTGCACTTGGTGATGGCCTAGCAATATTAGAGCTCTTTCAGAGTAGAGCTCTGTTATAGTAGAAGATCTGTAACATTCCAAGATAGTCATTCCACTACAAAAAAATTTGGGACTGCCCAAGCAGCAATACTGCTGACTTGTCTACATAGTGAAGTTTCCATTCAAGAGTTCTAAACATTTAAAAAGTAATTTTACAATTCTTACTTGGACATTCTTGAAGCCCTTCTTCAAAAAGTTCTTGACACTGTGTAAATGTAGAGAGACTCATCTTGCTGGGGACACCAATGGCATCACCTCACAATAGCATACTAATGACCACAATGGTCAAGGCCTGCTAGAGTAGGAAGACCCAGAACGTGAAGCAAAACAAACACAACATAGAACTCTAATTTTGTGAAACGCTATGCAAAATTCAGCAATGCATAAAGGTGACCACTACATAGATTCTGAAGTGTGTGAATAAAAATTCTAATGTTTGAGACAACAAAACAAAAAGAGCAGCAGCCCTTAAGATACATCCTGGACAAAATAAACTAAAAAAAAAATTAAAAAAAAAGAAAAAAAAAATCTTGGCATATGGTGACAAAAAACTATATAATTCTCTTGATCTTTAATCTCTATGCCAATGTCTGTTTTACAGATTATGGCCTCAGCTACTGACAAATCTGCTTAGTGAGTTTTTGGCTGACAAATCTGGCAACAAAAATGCTGTCTGAAATACATTCAAAAGGCTAAACATTTTCATAATAGCTACTTTACACAGCTTAGTAGGTTTCCCTTTAGGAAACCAATTTGATTTTTTTAAAGTGACAGTGTTAATTTTTATGATTACACACAGAACTGAGATTTTTATTTAATTCAATGGGCCTTCTAAAGCTTTTTGAGGGGATCAGCCACTTTGCCAACAGACGGGTGTTACAGCAGGGGTGATTATATTAATTTTTCATGTAATTGGGAGTCACCATTTGGTTGCTATCTTTCACATGCTTGTTGCCTCATCATATAATCCTTCATAATGGGGGTTTGTTGTGTGTCACAAGAATGTGCCAAGCAGCCAGGAAATAATAAGCAGAGGAACCTCCTGGCTCATGGGCAGCATGAGTGTTTTAACATCTGCCCAGATTCTTTCAACTGCAATAAATTTCAGCTGATAGCAGTGACCCAATACGACAGCATTTTGTTGTCGTTTTCAAGACAAAATCTTGAACATCACACTCCATTATCTTAGCTACAGTGGCAGAATCTGTAAGGACACAACTTCCTGACAAATGACATTGCCTGATGTGAAGATCATGATTCATTAGAAATTAGTAGAGACATCAAGTTCTTGCCCCAAGATGTCTGGGCTGTCTGTGAACAGCAAGAGTTGTCCTTTACAATTATTGGCTGCAGTTTGCTTGCATCAAATTATAAATAATTTCACAGGAAGTTCTGAAGCCATGCCACTGCTGGTTGTGATCTCATCAATTCTCCTCCAGCAAATAAATAATAAGCAGGACCAGCATGCTGCCACAGGAGTTAGAATAATGAAATCACAGAATTGCTTTGTTTGGAAAACTTCTCACATGGTTATCAAGATCAGCCTGACACAACAAAACACATAAGCACCTGCCTAACACTAAAACCTAATAACTGTTCCATTAAAACTCATAGGATCACTCACTGGCTTAAACTTGAGGAAGTAAAAATACACTTGTCCAGTTACAAGCCCTTAGGAGACTGCTGGAAGAGAAAATAATTACTTCGGAGCCACTTACATTATCACTGCATCATATTCCACATAAGGTCTGAAGTACAATCAAGACCTTGTCCTGGTCTTTGCAGATCCTACAGACTCACTGTGCTGCAATGTCAGTGTTAGCACTGGGCAAACCTAGACCAGAGAGTTGGAGGGTGGCAAAGTGGCCTGCAGGTCCATCTGCAGTTTGATCTACAGAGACACCACTGTTTCAGTGACGCATGAAACATACGAAAGTCACCTATCAGTGTTTGGAATATTTAGCTCCCATTAACTTCAGTTTGGTGCTCTCAGTGACTTCAATGAAGTATATTCAGCATGTCCCAGGACGATCCCATGAATTTAATGCTTTATTTGAGATTAAACAAATTAAATCCAGATATAAATTCTCATTTTTCCAGAGGCCAAGGCAAGGCAAGGCAAGGTGAGGCAAGGCGAGGCAAGGCAAAGCGAGGGGGAGGG
>VWZI01004364.1:477137-551493 GCA_013396835.1 Psilopogon haemacephalus
GAGAGGAGAGGAGAGGAGAGGAGAGGAGAGGAGAGGAACGAGGAACAACGAACCATCAATTAGTTCAGATTGCCATTCGAGTAAACCCATCTCTAATATGTTAGTAACTAGAAGGATGCCAAATTCTTCAATTGTTAGGAGGTTCTTTACAGTGAGGGTGGTAAAACACTAGAACAGGTTGCCCAAGAAGGTTGTGGATGCTCAGATGTTCAAGACTAGGTTGGATGAGGCCTTGAGCAACCTGTTCTAGTGGGAGGTGTCCCTGCTTATGGTGGGGGGTTGGAACTAGATGATCTTTGAGGTCACTTCCAACCTAAACCATTCTATGATTCACCACAGCCACACTGACTTTTAGGTTTGTACTTTCACATTGCATGTTCAACTTTCATAGACAGAGTAAGATCGACAGTACACTTGGCTGATACACGTAAGTCTGAAGCCATCTATCCTAAAAGCAGCAAAATAGCCTATCTCACTATATATCTTACCTTGTCTTATAACTGGTTGCTGGAATTTCATGTCCTAGATTATAATGAAAGTGCAATTTTTCACAATGAGGCTTCAGCGAAATCTTCTCTTATTACATCCACCACTTGTTGACTAAGAAAATGCATACAGATTCCCATGCTAATTCTTGCAAAGCTTTTTAAAGCATGCGTGAGCAAACAGTACTTAAAGCTGTAGAGCAAAGTCCTTTGTTGAAGAATAGTTTGAAAGAACACATAACCTGACATTCTGTCTCTCCCATCTAGCTGAAGAGCACAGCAACATGTTTTGGCAAGTCTAAGAATACCATTTCTTCATGACTTGTAAATTAATTCTACCATAAATTGCAGTCCATACATTCATGGTTGGCCTCTGTCATCCTTCATACAGGCACAATGATGTCAATAACAGTAATACAGCGTCAGTGTATGGTATTAATTACATCAAACTGATAACTAAAGAAGAATGTGAAATACAAAAGACATTATCTATTATATCAAGAAAGGCATAAATATGCTTGTAAAGGGTTAAGGCCACCTGGGACCCCCTGCCTTTTCCCCAGAGGTAGTTTGGCTCGTTTCTCCCAGGTAGCTTGAACACTCCCACTTCCTGCCATGATTCGGACTATAAAGGAGGGAACTCAGCCCCTCTCGCTCTCTCTCGCACCCTCTGCCCCTTCTCACTGCCGCAACACCCTGCCACTCCCTGCTGCCCCTCCACATGCTCCGCAACAAGCCGCGTGGAGACCGAGAACTGCTTAGCTGGCGTTTTGCAACCTGCTTCTGTTCTTCAGCACCACCAGCCGCGGGACCGCGACTTTGCTTTTCGGACTAAAAACCCTGCCGCGGTGGTATCTCTTCTCCCTTTCCCCCTCCTCCTGGGTTTTCTGTATCCCTTCCCCCCACTTCCTGTAAGAAACAGAAAACCCCTTTCTCCCTGTTATTTATTATTTAAAGGTGTTATACCCCATTCTCACTTCCAAACTGCTTTGAGTTTTCTTTTGGCCTTTGAGCTTGGGGTAGCTGGGTGTAAACCAATACAATGCTCAAGCAGCAGAAGCAAACTAGTGTATTTATTGAAAGGAAGAAAACCTCGTGATGTGTCACAAGTATTCTGCAGTTGATATGGAAGAAACAAGCTGATCTATGGCTGGACATTACCCAGTTTTGTATTAGAAACAGATGGAAGTGTCTTAGGAAGAAAAATTGCACTGACTTGTACTAATGCTCTCACCTAATCTTCACAAAAATCCTTTTGGTTTTTACTACTGTGGTATTTTCAAATCTGGAATTTTAAAATAATGCTTTTGCTGATAAAAGGTATTTGCTAATGTGAAGATATCTTGTATCAGGAAACAGAACAAGCTGTCCAGGATGTAGTGGGACATAGGCATTTAAACCAGCAAAATTATACTCATTGTAAGACTGGTGATAACAGCTGTAAAGGCACTAAAGGGGTGATCTAATGCATGTGAACACAAAAACAACAGCGAATTCGAGCCACAGAGTCAAATAAATTAGGGAGCTTGTCATGGAATGTAAAGGAATGGACCCTGGAAAAAGTCAGCCCAGAACTAAAAGGAGAGTCAGAGGAGAAATCAAGAGGCTGTCATGCAGAGGTCAGTATAAACAAACCTATTCACTGTTCAGGTGGATCCCAAAGATGTCAGTGAACATATAACTCCTGAAACAGAATGGAGCAATATAAAGCCTGTCTCAAGAAAACAGAAAATGTATAGTACACATCACACAGAGTGTCTACATCACCTTGGATGAGGGAAAAAGAAAACAACAAAAAACCAAGATTCCTGAGTCAGGACAATGATGCATGTCTGTGAAACAGACAGTTTCTTAAGGCAAAACACTTCCAGTTTCAGGATGATTCTATTAAAATGAAGAAATTTAAGTCTTATTGAACTTGATATGTTCAAGCATTAACATCCTAAACTTGACAATATTTATCTCAGAAATAAATTGATTTTTATTTCTACTAGTCCCAGAGTTTCAATATTCACTGTGGCAAAAGGTTACTATGTGAATTTTTGACTAGTTCTGTGACAGAAATAGTAGATCCTAGCAGCAAATTGTATTTGGACTTTTTCCATCACATAAAGCTTGGGAAGGTAGTCTGGGACAGCAGGACAAACATTATCTTGATATTCCTCCTAAATGATGGGTTGTTATTAACTGTTGACCTGCTTAATTAGGGTTTAGAGTTAACAGCCTGTTATGATAAGAAGGGACAATGCATGTTGTTGAGCTATTGTTTCAAGCCATTTGCAAATTCAGAAAAACAACCACTCAAATCACGCTAGGGACACTCTCTTAGCAAGCTGCAAGGAGAGAAGCTTTCTCTTGTGTAGAAGAAAACTCTCACTTTGGGTATGAAGCAGGCAGATTTACCCAACCAACTACATGCCCCAAGGTACAGCAGAGCACCCTGCTGTGGCACATGTGGCCCTGACAGCAATTCTGCTGCCCTGCAGCATCATCCACACCCCTAGGTGTGACTTTCACTGCATGGCAGAGATCACTGGACAGCTGACCAGGAGGGACAGTATGGCTTCAGTGGAGTAATTTCAACAGATTCGAGCACCTGTGCTTTGTTTCCATTTTCTGGCAGTTAACACACTCAGTTCAACTGCTTTTTAATTGACATTCTCCCTATGCACCTTGATGTCATAACACAGTAGTTTCCTGCTACTTAGCCTCTTTCATACTCTTTTTAGAATACCCTTACAGAAGCTCTTTTCTACGTTTTCTCCTACTTACCTTTCCTAGTCACCAGCCAATACTTTTAATCTCTTTCTGGAAACTATTCAGTTTCCCAATTTAGTCACACATTCACTTCATTCCTCTTAGCCAGGCACCACACCTTCCAAGCTTACTGCCATTCTCTTCTTAAAAGGCATGTAACCTTTCACACAATCTCCACTAGATTGTCTAGCAAACCCAGCCCCTCCAGAAAGACTGCAATTTATAAAAATTTCAGAAGATACCATCAACTGTGTGTTGAACCCATTACAACTTCTTGCTATCCTTTCTTCTTGTATTCACCATTTCTTCTCATTTTTATCCAGGCACATAACTGAAAAACCATACCTGCACTCTTGATGTTATAATTATACAAACAGCACATAAATACTTATTGTGAAAAACTCTCCAAGAAAACCTGTTAAGTGAGGATAACACTGTAGGCTGCTCAGAGGGGAGTGCTGGAGTGTGTTTGTGTGTGTGTGTGTGTGTCTGTAAAACCAGGTCAAGTTACATTCTGCATAACCTTCAGAATCCTCTTTAACACAAAGCCCATAGTAGTGGGCTAAAGAGTATTTCAATCCATCTGATTCTTCCCCTCCAACTATTCAGATCTGTTACACAAACTCTTGCCCCATTTTAATCTAAGTGTTGCTCAGCAGAATCGCCATCTGTACTAGACAGCTAAAATCATGCTTCATGCCCCTTAAAAACCCTGTTCCAAAACCCTGTAAGGGCATATCCTTTCCTTTGTGAGAAAATGGACTTTTATGTAAAACTCATACTGTTAAAGAGCAGATATTTTTCCTTCAGACTAGCTAGTAAAAGAAGAGTTCAACTTCTTTCCACATTGTGTCCTGACTTTTCTTCAGGTGGAAATTATGTACAATATGAGGTAGACATATGCCTGTTGAAAGACACAATGACTCTCAAGATTATCTCACTCAGCCTAGAGAAAACAAGTGCTAATAATTTTCATCATCTATATCTCTGTGATGGATCTGATCCCACAATCCATCAGTTAGAAGATCTCAATGCAAATTCTCAGTTGCTGACATCATTCATACAATTTCAGCATTAATTTCAATTGTATCTCGCATCATTCTGCTTTTAAATCCTGTTGTCCAGTGTTGAGTATCGAAAATGCTGAAGTTGATGTAACATTAATAATTCTCTCCAATCACCAAATACCAGAATTATTTTAATTAATAAAGTCATATAATTACTTGATGACATAAATTACCAGCTATGTACAGAGCAGAAACTCTGCATGTTTCAGTTCTGAATAGATTCCAGACAAGGTTTGCCAGATTGTTCGGGACACAGGGCCAGTAATTCCTCCCTGTTTCACTTGTCAGAGACATTTTTCAACAAAAAATAATCTTGGACATAAAAACATTAAGAGGTGTTTTGGCATGTTCAACACTTGTTTTGGCAATCCACAAAATGATACAAAAGCATCAGGATTCATTAGGTCCCCAGCCTGGGAAATGTTATTTAATACCAAAATAACACAAGTTTTACACCTCACAATTCTAATAATCCTCATCAACTTGGTCCTTATTTTTTTACATAGCCCAGTCCTAAATCTTTTAGGCAATGTTTTCACACTAGTGACTTAAATTAAAGCAAACTATACATCTAATTAATACATTTCAGCAATCGCAAGCCTCCCTGCTAGAGGTTTCTCTGAAAATTCTAAAAGAAAACTGGTTGCTAATCATGTTGTTTGTGAAGATATGAGACAAATGAAATGCTTTAATTGTCAACCAGTGCATGCAATTTAACTTTCAACTGGAAGCAATTTTAAAGCACTGCATCTGAGAAGAGAGGAGTTGAGTCAAGTTGTCAGGTACCAACCATTAGTGACCACACACAAATTGAAACCTTTTTCCACATGTGCAGGCCAGACGGTCATTTTTTGTGAGCTGTAAATTAATGCTCTAGATTCCAGCAGACTTTTTTTTTTTTTCCCCTAAAGGTGCTGATTTTCTTGAAAAACCTATTTTGTACTGTGCATCCTTTAAATGAAGACTTCAGAATGGGTTTTAAGAGGGCCTCTGAAGTAATTATTAAGTGCCACTATTTCTGCAGTATAGTGGATTTACATGGTAAAGCCATGATTGCACATGTGGATCTGCAGTAGTGAAGAGACCGCCAAAAGTTACAAAGAGCAGTACTGCTCCCTTGATTCCCTGGCAAACACACAAAATCTCTGAAACAGTGATTTGTGAAACAGTTCATGTAAAGGGCAAGGAACATGTTATCAGCTATGTATAATATTACTAACTGCAACTAAGACAGCAATGACACATCAAGTGCTTATTTAAGCACTTAATGCCTTGAGATACCTACTTATGAATGACAGCAGCTCTATTCAATCCAACTCTAGATGTTTAAGAAGCCCCAGAATGAGGTGCCATGGGTCAAACACTGACCATATGGTGCAAAGCCTAATCTGTGGGAATTCCGTGCTGAACAGCATATGAGGTGAACTTAGTTTCTTACCTAAAGGACAGATATATGTAGCAGCAGGTCTCTTAGGATGTTCTTACATATACTTGGGTAGTCCTAAGAGTCTGGAAATCTGAAATAAAGTCTCTCATAAGTATACAGGAGAAGAGAATAAAATTGCAGCTAACTGCTACTTCATAGGGAACAAAACACTTAATTCTGACTATGCAGAGATTGGTGCTGCCTTCTGCAACATCTGCCTTGTTTCTTCCACTACATTCCAGTTTATTACTATGAATACAACCATTGTCAGTATTTCCTCAGACTCCATTACTTCTGTTTTCTTAAAAGGCAGTCTCGCTAGAAATCATCCTGCTGCTGCTTCTGCTATAAAAGCCACATCTGCCAGATAAAGAGCACTGACAGCTACAAACAGGTCAAGAGTGCGATTTAGTTCCTGTAAAACAAGTAAAGGTCTAGATGCTGATGTTGATGGTGACTGAATCCAGATCCAGAAGTTCTAATTTTACATCTGGAAGTCTTTCAAAACCTCCCAAATGTGTGAGCTCAGGATAAAAGAATGAAGGTAGCCTCACTAACTAGTAAAAAAAGTACACATGCAAATCTCTATGAAAAGGGGGTGTGGGAAGGGGAGCGGGGCGTGGAAATCCTTTTGCTCTTTGTGTCCTTGAGCATCCTTTCTCCTACTCCTACCTGCTGGGTCCCTCTCACAAAGAGGGCATAGCACAGAAATATTCATAAATTACGAGTGGGTATTACTGTGGAGTAGCACCCATTGTTTATTTATTTGCACGTGTGCACAGCAATTCAAAGGAAAAGGCAATGGTGAATGGGAGAACCACCTGACACTCACACTGGTATGCTGCTGTGCTCCATGTTCCACTAACAGTCTCTCACCAATTCTATCCTGACTATATGTTGTGCATATACTGAATAGCAGCTGGGAAAGCCACAGTGTTGTCTTTTTCAACCCTCTCACTTAGTGCACCTACTGCCCAGAGCTCTCACTCCACTCCTGCCAGAGCTGCTTGTTGATTTTATTCTGTTATTTCCTCTCATGCCTGAAGTGCATAATACATTCCTTTGGCAGCAGTGGAAGAAATATTTAATCAATTGAATTCGTAGAGGCTGGACATTGCTGGTCAGCAGCCTACAGGGCTTATGTCATATCTTTAATGTCGTTTACCTGGGTCTAGTTTCCCAGGACCGATTTCTGGTCCTGGAAACATCTGAGGTGAATATAGGGATGGAGTAGTCCACCTGCAACAGTGCAGCCTCTTCTGTGATAAGCAGCTACAGTTTGCTGCTATTTTTCATCCTTGCTGTTGCAAGTTTGTGGATCTGCTAATCACTCCACAATTGCTACTTCTATTGCAAGCTTTCCAAATCCAGAATTTCTCATAAAAGCAAATGCTCCTTTCAATTTGGAAATGCAACCCCTACAGCCATCCCTAATTGCTGCAAAGTTCAAAACCATTCATCCTCATCACATAACAAAAGGAAAATGGCACAAAAACCCATGCTTAACCAATGCTAATGGCCAGCACCACAAAACCAGCCTGAACTTACGAGTCACAAACCTCATTTGTCTTTTGCTTTTGTTGACTAGGATCCATCACGCCTCAGCACTACTTGAACTCAGGGTTGTCTGTCTACAAGTGCACAATACAAACCCTGGCAAAGAGTCTTGAAAGTACAAGTAGTCATACTCACTGAGATCCAGTGAGCCTGCAGGGAGCAAGTTGCTTCACTCTGAGGAGCAGAAATCTTTCATGACAGCTGCTAGCTTTTTCTTGTCTTAAAATAAATGTTAATTTTTTTTTTTTTTTTAATCAATGACACAACAGCACCACTGCTAGTGCTAAAAGAATCAGGCCCCTCTGGTGATTTCAGATGTTGCTCATTTACTCAGAAATTAATTCTCCCTCCCCTCATATTCATAGCCACTTAACGCCAACCAACAATTATGCCATCTGATCACTAAAAATAAAATAACTTTTCTTCTTTGTCTCTGAATGTATTCCTTCAGGAGCAATTTTTTTTCTGCTGTTCAGTGAGCCAGAGAGGAGGATATTATGAGTTCTGGGTGTTTAACAAACAACATGACATGCCACACTCTTGAAGAATACAAGCATAGGTCTTCAGCTTTCATAACAATGGATCTAATTTTAGCAGGGGGAGGAGGAGGAATATAAAGCATGACTTTAATTTGTTTTACATTTTGGTCAAGTAAGAAAAGGATTCATATTCACCATAATAACAGAGAAGTATAAATAATTCTGTGTCCGCAGAATGGACACTGCTATGTTTTATGAGCAATGTTGAAAATATAAACTTCATTTTAAGAAAAATAAAATACTAATGAAAGACTAGTACACATGTTATGTTACTCTTGGTATATATGTAACAATTAGGAGTGAGGTCTTACAACCTCTATTGCCAACAATATCAGTAGGATTAACAAGTAATCCTCAGAGGATTTCAGCATCAGACAATAGCGTTCTGCTCAGTTTTCATATAACAACATCTTAACACATCTTTCAGCATCTTTAGTCAGAAAGTAAATTGGTCTCTACTCTCTACTACGGTAAAGTAGAAAAGGCCATCATACGTATCTGTACAGAAAGGCACCTTAATACTTAATGTGATTAATTGAGGGTAGATTAATGACTGAGTCAACAATAATTCCCATACGGAGTGTTTGCATAGGAGTGTGTGGGTATGCTTGCAGTAGTATAGTTGTGTGCAAAAATCAAACACAAAACCTGATCACATGTTCACAGCTGGAAACAGTGCTGGGCTTTATTCAGTAAGGTATAAGGCACTATCATTTAGCTCTCCCACAGCAGGAGGAAAAATGGTGCCACAGAAGAGAACTATCACATCAGACACACTCCAGGGGTCTCTTTTACCTACATTGTTCCTCTCCCAAATGTAGCTCTTTAAATTTTAAATAGAAAAAGACGACACAGAAACATTGTGCAGTACAGAAGTGCCACAGTCAAAAAATGTGGAAAACATTTCTCATTAAGCAAGGTAAATACCCTAAAGTTTACAAGTAGCTTTGATGGTGTAATGTGTACCTTTAAGACTTAAAGAAACACCGACATCAAAGTGTTGTCTTAAGATGGTAGAGCTTTAGTTCAAACATAGCCAAGTTTTACAATAGCTGATTTGGTGAACGTCTACATTACTTTTATACTGAATAAAATATGGCAAAAATACAGGCTGGATAGCACCTTTTAAATTTGTTTCAATTTTTTAAACTTAAGAGAGGATAACAGGTTTATGTTCATATTTTTATATTGATGTATGCCCCAAAACAACAGCTCAGCCGTAACTTCTTTTATTTAAAATACTACCTGAAAGGTTCAGAAGGCTAAATACACTGAAAACTGGGGGGGGAGGGGGAAGGCAAAGCACTATTTCCCAAATATAAGCAAATACAGAAAAATACAGAATTATTTTTTTTTCCACAGCTCTGTCTGTGTATTTCTTAAGGTAGAAAATGCACTGTGAGAATTTACACCTATATCAAAAAGGCAGAGATTTCTTCTAAAAGATACTCAGCATATTTTTCTCATATTGCCTATTTGTGTATATCCATTTACCAAGACAGTTTCACTGTGCTTTTTTAATTCCAGCATGCACAGACAACAAACACGTTTCTCTTCTTGCTGCACCTGAGCCCATGCCTGGCTCCTGAGGAGTGTGGGAGTCCCACTGCATCTCACTGGCAGGGACACGAACCCCATGGTCCCCCCATCTCATGCTCTATTGCTGCAACAATCATGGGAAGAGCTAAGCAGAGCTAATGACAGTGCTCTGAAAAGCAAGTGGGACATCATGCAGTGGAAGAATAAATGCTTACCACAAATAATGCAGAAGTTGGTAGCACTCAAACAACTTGAATATGCTTTAAGCTACACATTTTAAGCAATATTAGAGTTTTCTAGCATTGGCCCCATTTTAGTGAGAAAAGGCTCTGGAAAACAGCAACTGCTTTTGAAAATTCCACCTAAAAATACTTCACTGTTAGCATTAACACCTCTTACAGGGGATACCTAGGATTTTATTAACAGCGCCCTGAGCAGCTATTGTTTATTTTTATATTTATCACATTTAGTGGAAAAATTAGAGATACCATGGAAGGTGAAGAAAAAAGAAACTGTTGTTCACATTTCTGAATATAATTATTAAATATCAATACAAGGCAGTTGAGATGATACAGTGCAATTAAAAATATCATTTTTTTTCAAAAGTAACATTACTGTTTATAAAGGAGATTTTTAAAAAATGGAAGTTCAGAAGAGAAATATTGTCAAAGTGCAAATACAAACTGTCAGACCTGCCTTCTCTGGTATCAAATTCTGAATAAAAATACACCCATTAAACAAAGGTTTAAAGATAAATTATTTAAAAATACATCAATAAAACATTAAGCAGTGCTGGTTCCTAAAGAAATATACTACAAGGCCAGGCAATCATACTGCTAGATACCTTCCTTAGTCATGATGAAATCATAGAAGAAAAAAAAAAAACATAAACCACTTCATGTAGCTCAGTGATGTATTATATGATAGGGAACACTTTACTGCAAGTGTCCATTACCTGATGCTTACACTGTAACTCACAGTATATGACATGCATACGAATCTCAAATGAATTCACTACTATCAATGTTGCTTAAATAAATACTATGTGGATTTGGACTCTTTCTTGAATGGTTGCAAGCTCTTCATATATGATGAGCTGTATCTGAATTGAAGAGGCTGCAATGTGCTGGGTACAAAAAAAATAAAGAAATTAGAATGAGAGGTTTAATCTGGCAGCACAGGAAGATCTGGAAGTTTCTGTATGTTCTGTGAAACAGGAGGGGAGAAGGCACTGCAGAAGGTGACAAAAATCTGACCTTAGCAATGATACTAAGAGCAACAGGAATGCTACACACAAAGAATATTGTGCATTGACAGAAGAGAGAGGAGCACTGCACCAAAGCATGAGAGAAAGATGCTGTTAGGAAAACAACAATGGAACAGAAGTGAACAGCCTTATGGTGTGTAAAGATTAGGTAGTGACTGACGACATGTTAGGAAAACAACTGCAAGGTAGACTAATCCTGACCAAATATAATAAAAGGCCTGAAATAAAAAAATAAAAATTAAAAAAAAAAAGACTGAAACAAAGTCTAGAAACCAAGCAGATCTGCCACACAGAAAGAACAACTATTTTTTTTTTTTTTCTTAACTACCCAAGTAGAGAGCAGAAACACTAAAGAAACAGCCAAAGAGTTAGGGTAGAGAACCACAGAAATACACTTTTT
Source organism: Psilopogon haemacephalus (assembly GCA_013396835.1). Classification (NCBI taxonomy): domain Eukaryota; kingdom Metazoa; phylum Chordata; class Aves; order Piciformes; family Megalaimidae; genus Psilopogon; species Psilopogon haemacephalus. The sequence continues at coordinate 488,175 of VWZI01004364.1, forward strand.
ATTCAGCCAGTCTGCCAACTGAGTTAACCCTGTAACCAGCCATGCTGGCAGTCATGATCCAACCCTACAAATTACTATTGGAACTTCTGTTGCCACAACTTGTGTCTCCCGCTGCTTGTTCTTAACCTCATAGTATTTCCAAATGAGATTCTCTTGGGCTTTGAAAAGTTTACTCAACAGGGAGATGAGCAAAGAACAAGCAAAAGATGTTAGAGCTCTGCTACTGATACAGTTTGTAAGTAGGCTTAAGCTGTATGCCAGAACTGACGCTGCACTTATTCCTAATTATTTTGGTGCTTTACTCCCCATAAGCACTGGCTGAGTACGTAGCCCAAAAAGGCTGAACCACTCTTTCTCTATCAATGCAAACACATGCAAACATAGAAAAGACTGAACTGCCACATAAATGAGGCAGTTGTCAGGAGATAGGTCTCTGTACTGTTTAGTCCTGTTTGAGAGCGTGAACAACTTCAGTTTAACATCAGTCTGCAATGATCAAAACAAACATATTTATAGCAAAGGGCAATATACACAGGAGAGTGACACTCCCTCTTTTCTCTTTTTTTTTTTTTTTTTTTTTTAAGGAAAAAAAGCAAACAACAAAACCAAAACAGAACCACAACCAAAAGATTTCAGGTGATTTTTTTTTTTTTTTAATGTTCCCCACCCTTTCTGTTAAGGTAGCTACTTTCTCATAGAGACACATGCCAAGATGAATACCCTTTCCAGAACAATAAACAGAACTTTTGAAATTACTATAAAATAAAGCCTGTTCTGTTTGATTCTGAGTGCAATAACTTCAGAAAACAGTTTGCCCAGACACTATTGGTTCACAGCCTGAATACGGCTCTAGCATCCTTTGTCTCCCTGATTTTGAGGATGGCAATATTGGATTCTTGTCACTTGTATTCTTTGCTGCATGGATTTCACAGACAAATTACCCACCAAAATTATCAAAATAGCTTTACACAAGGTCTTTCAGATTGGGGCATGGCAGGCACACGTACATTAGCAGGTATCACAGTTCACAAAAGGCAGCTCTGGAGTGCAACAGCTGATGCTGAGAACCCCACACACATTCTGGTGCATTAACTTGAAACCTGTTCGGTTTCAAAACTGAATGCCTATGCAGAATGTACTTTCAGGTTTAGTTTCATGCAGTTCATGGAAGTCAAACCGTTCTACAACACAACCCAAAATGTGAATTGTGGGGCCAAGTGTAGAGGCACTTCAAAACACATTGTGGTCCCCACTAAAATCCTGGAGCAATTTGGGCTGTCAGCCTTTTTGTACTGTTTAGTCAAAACTGTTCCACACTGTATTTTTAAAAGTACATTGAATAACTGAAAACCTGAAATCTAGAAGGTGAAGGGGGGAAAAAATATCCTAACTGTTCCATAGTCAATGTTACATTCAACAGCAATTACTTAACACATACAAAGCTCACTTGCATAACCTACAATTCTTCTACTTTGTGTGGGCTCTTTTGCTTCTACTTTAAATAAAAGAAATTCTTTTCATTTTGTCAAGAAAACTTTTCTCTACCTCACTACTGCATGACAAGGGAACAGATGGCAATTTAAGGGGAGAATTTATGAGAGCCACAATCTTAATGTTGCATAAAGAAAAGAAAAAGACTCGCATCAAAACCACTGACAAATGTACTTGCTAATATTAATGCACTCCCCATTCATCCAATATGCTTCCTAATTGCTTTTCTGTACATAATAATGTGGCACCTGCTGCTCAACATTGCAAGCGCATCAGGATTTCTCCAAAGTCAAACAGCTCTGCAACTGGCCCTCTCCCAGTGATAAATGTAGAGCACTGTATCACGCACAGTTCCTGTCAGTGGCATAATTAAAATTTTATACTTACAGAAAGAGATAGTAAACAATCAGTTCTTAAATGGATTCACAAGAGGAACTCTTGTTACAGCCAACTTTATAATTAGTATGCATCATGTAATGCTAATATATCCATGACAAGAAAATAGGAAAAATGTAGAAACTCAGTCGTTCTCTTTAATGCAATGTTAAACTACACACAAAAAATGAAAGCAATCAGCCTATTGTTATTTCAGTCTTCTCTTTCTGCTCTTCATTTTCTATTGAAAATAGCTCGGCACATTTTGCACTGGAATGATGGTTGTTCCCTAGTGCCACATCTCTGGAATTTTAAAACAGCCACTAGGATAGCTTTATGATGTTTATTCATTTTAATTTTACATTAGACAAAAAAAAAAAAATTCTAACAGGGTAAGGGCCAAAGCACACATTCTTTATTAGCCAACAAAACTCTTACTTACAATGATATCCAAAATATGTAAATGTGTTTTTCTGCCAATATGGTTATGCATCATCCAAAAATTGACATGCCATAAAACAGAAACAAAAAAAGAATGCATTTACATTGTGTCCTAAATTAACTCCTGAGACTGATAATCTGACAATATTAAACAGAACTGAGATGCCATACACTTTCTGTTCCATACTGAAGATATTTTTTATCTATCTGATCTAGAATACACATATCTATTTGCATAATACATGGCCACTATATACATTTCAGATTACAGTCTGAATATTTATGATAAAATTTCAGATTGTGTATTGTTCCTATACGTGTAATTTTGCTCACATGCTACTTACACTCATGCATGTAAATGTAAGCGCATGCTCAAATGTAAGCACATACATTTGTTTTCTAATTGCTTTTAAATAATTTGACAGAATAATTTTTACAAAGATTATGTAAGTCTGCTCTGCCGCAAAAGGTTATACACTGTATACATACAATAATTTAGTGCTGCAAAGTTTTGAAGCAACGTGCATCCCAACATATTTATTTATCTAAATCTGTAGTTTGCATTTTTAAATGCAAGCCAGATACTAGATTAAGAAATTACTTTTTAAAGCTGTCTTCTTTTACTTTGATTCATAACAATATTTTACTTCTGAGAAAGAGAGTGGGAAAATTATCCTATGGCCTTATAGAAAAAAAAAAAATACTGCTATTTATGATAATAAATCAGAAGCATAGGTTTGCAAAACAATTCTCTCACCCTTTTTAATGGAATAATATAAAAAAAATAATTAGGAGAAACATTTTCTGAAATAAAATAAATTTTAAAAATAAATTACTTTTTACAAATATCAGGGAAATACATACTCAGAATACATGTTGGCAGAGAGACAATTCAAAATGCACCCAATTCACAAAAAAATACTGATGTAGCCTGTTTAGGATAGAATAGTCAAGATCTAAATCTTATTTCTCTTCATTTGGCATGACGACATGTATGCCAAAAATTAAAATACCCTTCCAAATCACTGCTGCTGTCTTACAGAGAGGTAAAGGCTTCTGAGCTGTGAGGCAATCAAAAGGTCTGAGACATACTTGCATTTACACAGCATTCTCTTCTCTGTACTTTTCAAACAAGAATTGTGGAAGATTATCTCCATTTATAGCTTCAGCATTTTTATTGATAGCACTATTTCGTCAAAGGAATATTGCAGAACATCTTTTTAAAATGTTCGAGGATCTGAAAACATGAATAGCAATGAATCCATTTATATATAAACATAGTGTCCGCCTAACTAGTGCTATCAAGAGCTTCATTCTTACAAGCAAGAGGAAAAATTCTGAAGCCAGACTCCTATCACTTAGTTACAGAAATGGCCCTATTGGAAGGGTCAAAATTGCATCATCAAAACAAGACAAACTGTTTTTTTCATTCTTTTTAATGTAAATGTCCATGAACAAGATGGTCACTGGGTGTAAATGAAATCTGGATGTGACCTCCAGTATTACTCATCTGAAGATGAGTAAAATTAACTGCTGGGTCACAGGTGTCTTGAAAAAATATATAATTTCAAACTTTAGTAATGTAGGAAACTACAGCTATGTAAAAAAACCCAAACAACACTCACCCCACCCAAAAAAACCCAATCAACCAAACAAAAATGAACAACAAAAACAATAACCCCAGTCCAAACCAGAAAACCTAACAAAAAACCAACCAACCAAACAAACAAAAAAAAGAAACTAAGTCCACAACACTAAGAATTAAAACAAGGGAGCAAAGTAATCTGTGACTGTGAATACTTTTTACTGCTAAAGCATGAAACTGGCCCACAGCATTTACCAACAAAGTCTATTTCACTGCTAAAGTGTGACAAAGAGCAGGTGTTAGGATAGGCTATTGGGGTAGCAGGCAAAATAAAGTCAAAATAAACATAATACCCCTGCCTTATCAGTTTGGTTTCTGTTATGGGAAGAACCACTCATGCAATTGCTTATCCCAAGACAATGACAGGAACACCAAGAAACTTTGACACTTAAATGTCAAAACAAGTCCATTCAAACAGGTCAGTGAACCTAAAACAACAGCAATTGCAGTTTGAGAACTGCAATTGAGAATTGAGAAGAGGTTGAGTCCTGCACACAAATCTTGTGAGATTCTCCATACCAGAACACCAAGAGCTGAACAGAGCTGATGTAACTTCACAGTCACTAGTTGAACTCCATTTAGAAAAAAATGTAACCAGCAAATATAAATGATGAACTCTTCTTGCTGCCCCACTAATCCTGCTCCCACTGCTGTTAAAAGCCAAACTCCTATGTTATCAGTGATGCAGAATGTGGCCTTCTTTTAAAAGCTCTTAAAATCACCCTCAATATTCTATGAGTGCCATATTTATTGAAAGAAGAAAAAAATGCCTGTTATCCATCATTACTGACAAGAGCTTTTTCAGGTGAACTGGAACAGGCAAGGAATGTTATTTCCCTGTAAAAACAGGGAGTGGCATTGGAGCGTTAGGTGTTTCCCCTCTTGCTTTACAGGTTCGCTCTCAACCATTATACTTTAATGCAGATTTTCTGGATTTCCAGCAAAATCCCTTGTCAATTCCCCATAGAGTGTATGAAGGAGTCAAGCAGCACTTGCAATTCTATTAAGCACCATTTTAGATTAACCTAACTTCTATAACCTACATAATATAACACATAAATATTAATGTATTATAGTTATTTCATCTAATTAGCTTTTCATTGTTTTAACCTAAGTGCAATCTCATATCACGTTCTTCAGTTCTCTAATACTAGATGTACTTGGCACAGTATGATAAATTAAAACATGTACTAAGCTAATTAAAACATAGTTAAAGATCTATCTCAGCAGAGGCCAAACTAAACCCCTTAGTCTCTTGAAAAGACCATTTTCTAATTCTGATGATGTGACTTCATGTTGCTGAAAACTTCTTCACATGGGAAAAAGCTCAAGCTTGTATTAAATATGACAGACTGCCTGCTTAGAGAACAAACCAGTATGGATATATCATCCCAGAGCTTCTCTGAAGAGAAACTCAAACTCACTGTCCTGTCCTTGATCTTTGAGGCTGACCATTATGTGTCAGACTGAAACTACAACAAAGAATCCCTACCCTTTCTAAACAGGATATCTCCTAATACACAAATCTTTGTAAAATCTTGTGAATTAATGACAAGTGCCACAGTACTTGCTATTTTCCCTTTGGTATGACTGGCTGTTTCATGGCAGACTGTCCAGTTTATTTGCTTGGAGTCAGGACTTCACTGAGAACAGTCATAAAACACCTGAGTCAGACATGACTTGCACATAGTTAGCTTGAGCTTGGGCAAGAGCCAGATGTATGTCCCTCTGCAAGGTATCACACTGACATATATATTCTTTTTGAAATGTTTATTATCAAGAAGTTANGTCCTCTTACTAACACAGAAAAATGGAAAGTATGTCCCAAGTATGTATTTCAGAAGGTTTTGAAAAAGGCAAAACACTCAATACCAGTAACGAAAAATTATTTTTTTTTAAAAATAAGGATTTGCAGACCTACTTCATGATCTTTTAATGCCTGGGTGTCCAACAATGCAAATTATGTCATAAGTAATAATAAAATTTTAAAGTAATAACAGCAATGCCTGCAGAAAATAGGAACCAGATTTTTTTGGCAAAAGGACCATGGATGTCGAGTATATTGTCACAGCTTATTAGGAAAGTCACAAATCTTGCCATATTCAGGGTATTATAAGACTCCTCACCTTACAGTAATTCAAATACCTCCAGAATATGGGTAAGGAGAGAAAAAGTTTGGAAAAAAACAAAACAAACAACCAAAAAAAACAGACAGAAATGAAATAGAATAGTTCACCTGGCTAAGTAATCATTCTAGAGAAACATGGATAAACAGTCTCTTGCAATTTCTCACAGCGAGCAAAGAAATTGAAAAAAAAAAACCCACAAAACATAGCATTTCCTTACAAATATTTTCTCACCTTAAAGAGAAATTCAGATGTATAAATTTAAGTTATGCCTACACATACAGTGCAGTCACTATCTCAAAGTTTATATCTAAAGCACTGTTAAGCATAGATGCTTCTCCCAAATAAGCACACTGTTGGGCATCCCCGAACACTTCCCTACACTGTCACTTAAGCTTCTCCAGTAGTTACTTTCTGCTGGTACATGTGACTGACAACTGATAGGACCTTCAACAGGATTCCTATGGAGTGTTTTCCAAAAATCTATTCTTTCGTTCTCAAAGCAAACACACCCTCATAATTATTATCACTTCATAAAATTTTTTAAAATTCTGCTTCTTTCAGTGTTTTCTAAATTGAATTTTGGTGGGGGTTTTTTAAATGCAATCCTCCCCTGAAACCCAGAGCACAGTATAAATAAGAGCTCAGTTTTGCAAGATATACACAAATCACACGTATACATTTTTGAAGATTAATCTGCAAAGTGTTTTTCATATACATTTAAAGGGGACTTCTGAGGAAAAAAGTCTACTGATGCTTTTCACGAGCAGGTCAAGCACAGAGAAGACTCTTCTCAGCTAATCCTTCTGTCTGACCTGTTATCTTATTGTCACAGGGAAAATGAAGGTTGGGATATACTTTTGAAAAGTCATTAGCCAGTCATATTTTACTGTGCCAAGAGGGAAAAAAAAAAAAGGCAAACAAAACTCCCATTTTGTCAGATCTTTTCCCCCACTTTAGTCACAGTCTTGAAAAAAATTTATAACTGTGATTCAAACTAGTTCAAAACATGTTGCAAAATTCTTACAATCCAGGGAGTGCAGTTTTAAGGTTGAGCCTTTCATGTCAGTGTTCCTTGTCAAACCAAGAGAGTTCTCCTCCTCGTAATGATAAAACAATTATATGATTTTTTATAATTGAATATGGATAATGACTCAGAAAAAAAAGTTCTCATGTTATTATTAAATCCATGTTAAACGTACTGTGCGCTATATGTAATTTTCTACCAGCTCTGCCATTAACTCCATAACAGCTGGTGCTAACTGTACTAAATTGTAATATAACGAGCTCCTGTATTTCTAGCAATTACAGAGTTAAGTTGAATAAATCCTCTGAGTACAAAAATAAGTCTGCTTGCTATCTAATGTTAAATTAAAGGTAACAGCTGCCTTAATTTAAAATTGACAAGGTTTCAGAAAGATACATAAACTACGTATATATACATATATAAAATACGTACATATAAAACACAAACTAATAACAATGGCAAAAGCTTCTCAAAATGTGTTTGATTCCACTACACCCAGTCCTATGTATCACTGCAAAAAAAAAATCATTTAAATGCTGGTTGTGTATTTCTGGTTTATGTCATATAGTAACTACAGTATTACAAGTTAAAACCACAAAAAGTAAAGGCCGTGCATTGTTATGTCTGCTACACAGTTTTGCTACACAAACTCCTACATCATTCTAGGATGTGATGCTACTGCTGAATGCAATTCAGGTAACTCTTTAATATTCATTGTGGTCACCAATCCACCTCACATTTGGTTCTTTCACCTGCTTTTATGAAGGAGACAAAGAATTAAAGTCCAGTGTATCTAAACCGGCAAGGTTAGGAAATAATGAGACAACACAGATCCAACCCAGCATACAGGCTAGAGACAAAAGGAGGTACAGTCAGCAAATTCAGGGGGGCATGATGGCTTCTATCAATCCTCTCTCCAAATCTGAATGTGTAAAGGTTCAGTATAGGCAGCAGCTCCCAGACACCAGTGACATCATTAGACTCATAGAAACATGAGGTGAGACGGTAATCCTTTCCGCTGCTGTTTATGACAGTAATACCTGTGAACAGCACAGCACGTTTGTCCTAAAGTACAAGTCCTTACGTTCTAAAAGAGACATCATTCAGCAGGAGCCATGGAATACTAATCTCTCTCTCAAGTCTTCCAGTCCACTTTTTGGCATGCATCGTTAAAGAGGGACTGTATACAAAAGGAATATCTCATAGTTTAGGAGTCTCATTGAGGTCTTTATAGCCATATAACAGCTATGCTATTTAGTAACTACTATATACGCTGCAGTACCAGAGCTACTATGCTCACATAATGCACGTCTCTCTCTCCCATCTCCTAGAAGGACTGGGCTTATCAGAAAGCATTGCCCCTCACACATATTAGTCAAAATAGACATGTGTGCAGTTTACTTCAACAGCTCTAAGGAGGTTTCTTACCTCCTGCAGTGTGTTGTGTACAGTTCTAAGAAAAGAACTGAGGTCCAGGAAAGGGCTAGTGTTTATGACCAGACAAGATATCATCACCTGAATACAACTGTGAAATAACATAGTATGATTATATAAGTTTTTGTCATAAGCTAAAAACAAAGAAAGGAAACAGCCCTTTCTTAACATCAAAGATATCAGACCTGACCTTTGGGCATATGAATAAAGCTCAGAGATCTGCGGGACCATACTGGACATATCATTAAATGCATTGACCATCGTGATACAAAGGTCCTTCACCAAAAGGAGTGATCCATGGCAGCCACGCCATGAACTGGATCATCTGAGATGGCGCCCATTCTGTTCAGATGAAAAGTCCTGTTGTTCACCACAGACAACTCCTATACCTGGCACACTACTACACACTTCACATTACACACTATTTTTCTTGGATATTTCACCAATTATAAATTCTGGTTGTACACTAGTAAATGGATATACCCCACAGCCAGTGATGTCACTTTTTTACATCAAAACTGGTAAAGAAATTGTTCCTCAGCCACACAATTCTCCCAGTTCCAATGCCATCACTGTCTTCTCTCTAACAGTGAGTTAAACCAAGACCTCATCTCAGAAGCAAGACAGACAAACAGCTTGCTGGAATTAACCAGCTTATGCCAAAGAAGAACAGACATGATGAGACATGATGTCTGCACCACAGCAAAGTAAATATGCCTCTATTGTTACTAGATTACTCAGCTTTCAAGAAAGAAATTGACTTGCATGAGAAACATTCTGACTGCAGACACATCTTTTCTACAGAAAGTTTTCTTCATCTTGGGCCATTAATTTCAAGACAGACTACCCCTGAAGTAACACTGTACCTTTCTGGATCAAGAACAGCAGCATCTGGCTCCACAGGGCCTCATGGTTTTTAGGGAAATGACCGCTGTGTCAGAAAGTGTGACTGCTGCTTGAAAGAAGCAATTGTCCCTGTGATAAAAGCTTGCAAGAGTAAGCAAAGTCATAGTGCATTTAGGGTGGGAAATACATTTTTGATGACTCTAAAATGATACATCTGTGCATAAGTCTATACCTATGCATGCACTGGAGCGTCCACCTGTAAAATAAATAACAGCATTTCATTCTGGTTTGAAATGCAAATTTCAACAACCCTCAGTGTTAACACATGGAGCTTTGGATTAAACCTTTTTAAAAGTGGCTACTGATTTGGCATACCAGCATTTTCAGAAAAGTGGTATCTTTTCTGAACAACCAAATTCGGTATTCCAAATCTGAAGTCATTCAACACATTTCTTATTTCTGCAGTTTAACAGGGCTCAGGTTACTGCAATAGTTTCCAATATCTCTGGGCCAGTCTTGCCCAATTCCAACGTACTTAAAAACTCCTGAAACTGATGGCTTTTGAGATTGTGTTTCTTACCCATCATTATAAACTCACGAAGACTTTCTCTGAATCATGCCAGTGTCTTCCCTGGCATCATCACCATTAATTAAAGTGTTTTGCCCTTTCAGTGACAGAACTTCACAACTCTGCCCCTTCCCCACCCCATGACATTTTACTGCATCACTGGCAGCCTATGTAGCTTTAATAGTTGTGACAACTCCCACACTGCAAGTCCACAATCTCCCTTCTCATATCTCTCCTTTAGATCCATCTCTGCCAGGATGTTTAAAAACAAACACCTAATTTTCAACAGCCACCTGCATGCTGCCTGGCCTTGACTGTATCCAAACATATAAAATATTTTGTTAAACCAAAACATGAATGAAAATATAAGGGAAGAAACATTCACAGGAAGAATGAATATGTTTTATTTGACCAGTTGGCACATGAAAAAAGTGGCCATGTTCATTTCTTGGCTTTATCAATTCATTTGATAATGGAAATTACCTAACCCTTCCATCTCTCACACCCAGAGTGCAACTGCAGCAACAATTTCTAATATAAAATGTACACATTTTACTGAAACGCTCCTTAAACCACTGAGCTGTCAGTTACACCACCACTACATAAAGAATCCACAGCAGGAACCAGTTCTTCACATATGTAGTGCATATAAGGCAATCAACCTCTACTTTGGCTTAAAAATCTAGATGTTGCTGAAGTAATTGAGGAAAAAATACTACATCAGCCTTAACACTGTATAAGAATTCCTTAAATGGGTAGAAGAAGAAAAACATATAAGTGCATATTAAAAATATACACTTGTATAATATCCACCTACATGTATACACGCTCAGATCATTACCTAAAATGACATGTGGGAATATTACAATAATGATGATGATGAAATAAGGTATTTCATGCTCTGAGTACAGAGCTATATGCATGCTTTATTTGCTTGAGTTACAGTCAGTTGTAACTGGCTGTGACATTTGACCATACCACAGTCTTCAATAAACATAAAGCAAAGTCTATACTGCCCCTTTAAAGACATGTTTGTCATTCATTCCTTAGGACTGAAATGTGTTCTAATGCTTCTGAAGGGTTTTAATAAATATGAGTATGTATAAAATGCTGCTGATGATTCAATTACTAAATCACTAGTAACAGCTGTGGCGCTGTGATCTCTTCTGAAATAAATTATGTCATGGTGATTACCTAAAAAGAAAGGTGCATTTCTCATATGATGTTGTATGATGCATTATAGATTAAATAGGGTGTGCACTATGTGTATTTATTCTACAGCTTGCATTTAGTGGAAGTGGATAGAATATATAGTTGAGATATACACGTGTCATTTCTATTTTACAGTATGTACATCTGTGGGAAGGACACATGTACTTTTTTGATTCCTTTGCTAAATTTGCTCATATCATCACTCAACAGTCCTTTTGCTAGGACTGACCATGGCTTTAAGAAAAATCAGGAGTTTAGTCCCTCTGTTTTATCCAGTGCATTATCATTGAAACATTAATCTTTCTGGAATGGATTTCATTTTATCTGGTTGCATTTCATGGAAATGTAAAACTATAAAAAATGCACTTTGATTTTCTAAGGGAACATTAGCACCTACATTAGTAAGGGGAAAAGGAAAGCTCTTGTTCTGAATAAATTTAACAGACATGTCAGCATCAGAGAGAGGGACACAATAAGAAAGCCTTTATGTTTGCATAAACTGATGTATTTTTTCCTAAAAGGAAGTTCTATGCCAACAGGATAAAGAGGTGCTGCTTCAGGAAAGCATATCTCCTGAAGAAAGCACAATATATCTTCATTATTAGAAGTAGCACTAAATAATTTCCATCAAAACAATACACCATAATTTATACAGATTTTAATGGCAGTATTTTAGGGATGTAAGAAAGTAATAAGCACAACTGAACACAACTGATTTTTTTTTTTTTAATAGGAGAAATCATTAAAGGAGAGAAGAAAAAAAAGAGAACCCTCCATAAAATGTGCTATTGTAGGTGTTACTTTGAGTGTGTTAAGGTCATATGCTAAGGACTATGGACAACATAAAACAATCTATCTAATATTATACACATACTTTCAAACACACTTTAGAACTTTCCAACCACTGGCAAAAAAACTTTATCAACTTTATGTATTAAAAATGAGTCGTTTTGTGGCAGGCCTCTACAGATCAGTATAAATTCAATCCAATTTAAAGCACAGTAACGATGTGGGCAGTCTCAGACTATTACTTTCAATGGGATAGAGTCCCTAAGGATGACATAGACTTAGTCCCATTGAAAGTAATGGGGTAAGCAATCACATGCCATTACTTTCAAGGAGACTCAGTCTATACTATCCATAATAACATGGTAATATAAATCTGTACTGACTCATCAGCATGAAGAATGAAAATGTAAAAGAATGGCAAAGCGGCAAACGTGCACCCTGAGACAAAAAAAAACAGCCCCTTGGTTTCTCTGCATCCATAACTCAGTGATGAAAGTTTATTACAGGAGAGCTAAAAAGGCATATGAATACAAGGTGAGATGTTAAAACCAAAGATGAGGCTTCAGTGTTTCAAAGTATTGTTAGTTTTCACAGCTCACTTTATTTTTAAGTTCTATACTCATAGTTCTATCCTTTGAAGCTCTTAATTTATTTTTTCTGTTTGCTAAATCCAACAATATAAAAAAATCTATTTGTTAATGGAGAATGTTTCTCTATAAAGCCATTTCTTTTTCAGATTTTTGGGTTTGGGTTTTCTTTTTGTTTGTTTGGCTGGTTTGGTTTGGTTTGGTTTTTTCCTCAGTGTACACCAGAGACAGCAATAGCCTCTGCAGTCTTCCACTCTGCAAATCAAAGACATTAATAATATATTAAAAGGATAGATAATTCTGAGCAGGTGGACAGGATGGTGATTGATCCATTACTGTGCAAACACACCTTGGAAATGACTAGTAAAAATCTGAGATCCAGAAAACAAAGAGATAACAAAGCTCTACCATTAAAACAGACACCCAGTTACAGCTAATAAATTTTATACAGATTAATTGAAAATACCAGCTCAAATCCTCCTGATCTATGCTCAGGTTCAAAGGGCTCAGTGTAAAAGCCATTGGTAAATAAAGTAAAACAGATCCCCATGACTTGTGCTTGTGGGGTAGATGTGATGGTTTATTTTGATAGGGAAGTTACCACTGCTTTCAGATCAGCCAAAAACATTTCTACAGTATTCTCACAGTGTCAAATCCCTTTGTTGACCTGTCAATATCTTTACAATACATAACCCTAATAAGAGGACCTCGTTTACCATGTCAACTTTTTGTTTTCTATTTCTCACCACCTTCTATGGAGTTAAAAAAATATGAATATAAATGCTTACATATACACACACAGTTTTAACAGAACATTTCTTCCCTAATAGACTGACAGAAAACAAGTAATCTGGCTACTGAACAATAATGGAGAATATTGCATCTTTGAATTCCATAAATTGTTTAAAGGATAAAATTTAAGAACAAATCATAGGCACCTTAACAGTTTGCAGAAGAATCATAGTTTGTGTTACTCATTTCACTCATATAACTGTTTTCAGGAGAATTACATTGTTATGATGTGACAAATCAAAGCTCAGTGGTCATCAAGTTATAATTGTTAAGGAAAACTCCAATTCTGATGAATCAAGAATGTATTTCGATAGGGCAGGGGCATAGACCACATTTTGAAATTAAACTCTTGCTTTGAATCACCAAAAGAATTCTAATACAAAATCTAAATAATATTACATAAAATAGCATAATGTAAACCTATTAAGTACTATAATGGTAACATTGATGCAACTTAAGTATTTAAAACATCTACAGCTATTATAGAAGGTTTGCTGCAAGAACTGGACCCTACATTTTTGATCCCATAATACATTTTTTATTGTGAGGCTACTTCATCCATGGACTCATTGCATCTTCTAATATAGCCTCTCCAAATCCCATTTCCTCTGCAGTTCTCAAATCTGTGTAGCTAAACAGGATCTCTGACTGAAATAACTGTTGATTTGACTGTTGACACTTCACCAATTTTAGCTTGCTCTTGTAAGTGAAGAACTAGGTCAGTTCTCAAAAGGGCATGTTTTAAGATACATAATCATAGCAATTTCACAAGCATAATATTGTTATACTGTAAATATTTTAATATACTACCAGTTTTATCTGCTCTTTCCAATATATAGAAAATTCTGTTCTGTGTATTTCAGAATCCTGAAGCTTTAACAAATTGTTGCCTTTCCTTCTTATGACTATAGCCAGATCACAACACTAGCTAAAACATAGAATCGATCAGTTTATTATTAAAAGACTCTTGATATGCCCTTTCCCTTCTTGCTATAGATAAACATTGAAGTATTCCTCTCTTCTAAGTACTAGTTACTTTTTCTTAAAAAAAAAAAAAACAAACAACCAAACTTTACAAGGAAATCAAACAAAACCCAGCCAACCAACCAAGAAAGTAAAAATCAAGAAAAAAAAAATATTTTCAAGGAAAAGGAAATGGCTTAGGAGTCTTAAAATTATTTAAACACTCTGAGAAAAAAATGTTATCAAATGATGTGCTGAAATTAGACTACAAACAGTAATTTTGAATAGGACCCATTTACTCAAATCTCTAACAGTGCATATGTAAACCAGGTCTGAGGAGAGCAATAGGACTTTTTTCCAAAAATCTTTTTCTACTTTTTTTATCATATGCATCTTTGTAGACAGTTTTAAGATATGAAAAAAAAAAAAAGCTTTGATATTTTAGGTCGCATTTATAGAAACAGCTTGTTCTGAATAGAAACATATCTGAGACATGGTAAAGAACAGAAAAGAGTATATATTGTATTTTTTAAAATGAAATTATTACACTTTGAAGTGCTTTAAGACTATAAATTCTTAAACAATAACAATAACAAAGGTAACATAATGAAAACTGCCAACCTGCTTCAAAAATGTGCTATAGCATATATAGTATAGCACAGTTCTACTATTCCACTGTGTATAGCATCACACCATAAACTTAGACTTGATGAGAACATTATAATGATCTTAGCCTTTTCTTCTAAAGTTTTAAAAATAAGTACAGAAACATGGAAAAATAAATCATCAAAACTGGCTTTCACAAAGTATTTCCCATTCTTTAACAAACAAAACTGAAACAAAACCCAGGAGGTACATGCAAGGTCCCAGTAGAATGTGTCCACCTTTCTGATGTTGTTCTGATAATTTATGTTTTCTAAATGTGCTCCTATATTCAAAGGGTGTCTACATTTTTAGAGTTGAAGATTTCCTTGTTTTTTACCTAAAGGTGGCATTTGTTCCTGCAGTCAGATTTACAGGCATAAGTACCAGCAAGCATTGTGTTATACTGTCTTTTGTGATTATACAGAGTAACTAATTTTATAACACCCACCAAGCAGCAAATCCAGGTATCTGAGACAGTCTTTAGACCTCTTTTTCACCTGCTGACAACACTCCCTGCACTCACCCCTTCCTACATGGTTACAATAGCTTGCATTGGAATTATACAGGTTGTAGTGCAAACCCCTTTTTGTTGCTGTTTCCAAGCAGAAATCCAAGTTATTTTCTTTTTTTTTTTCTTTTTTCCTTTTTTTTTTTTTTAATACATCTGAAATATGGTAATAATGAAATTAGGGGGGTTTTGTGGTATGCATATTTTAAGATCAGGAAAAAATACGCAGTAAATAAATCATTCATACATTAAGAATGATTATCAGTGTGTAAAGTGGAATGTTGAATTACCTTAGATATATTACCCACAATGCTTTTCACAGCAGCAGCTAATTAGCAGGAGAAAGGTCATGCAAAAAATAATGTGATTAGAAGAGGTTGAAAGAAAAAAAAATAGCCACATATTTGGACATAGACCAAATTTCCTTTTTGCCACTGTAACTGAAAACCATTGCTTCAATATTTAATGAAATGCTTATGTTGCAGCACCTGGTCACATTGTCAGCATTGCCTAACCATTGCCTCCCCTGTGGGTCATTACTGCAGCCATCTGAAAGGGGGCAAACTGTTCATCGACTACAATAATGCCAGTCTTTAAGAATCTACAGCTACAAAACAGCAGGAGACAGAGTTACTTTGGCTCTGATCTTGGGAAAAATGGCTGGGGGCAAAATGCTGTTTCCTACCATCAGAGACCATACAGTTAGCAATAATTCTGTAAGTCAAAGCCCATGCACAAGACCCAGCTTGGCTGCACTGTTCTGCTTTTTCTCCCTTTGCAGAAAGCAGCAGCTCCTGGTGAGAGATCCTTGTCAACAGGAAAACAGTAGTTCACACTACTCTGCTAATGATCCAATGCATCAATAGCTCAAACAATCACAACAAGCAGATGTCCTAAGTTAATATAGACTTTCCTGGGATTTTACTTGTGAAACACGGCTTTAAAAGGCATTAGTCTTTTGTCCTCACTAGAGATCTGCTAAATCCTGGCACCAATTCCTTGGGTATGTGAACCCCAGCCTAATGGAATTTAATTACTTTAGTGGTATTAATCATCTGTACAGTAGAGCAAAGAGTATTTTATTACCACTTTTAAGGGTTATCGGCACATTTATTTCAAATGAACTGTCAAACTGCATTACGTGTAAAGCATGCCAGCTTTGAGTGTTGCAGCACAGGTGAAAAGACATTTGCTGCTTAATACTCTGACATAACGAGGATGCCTCTTCTCAATGCACAAAGCAGTTTATTTAAAATTTAACACAAACTATCATTTATTTTAATTACTTTTTTGCCTTTTTTTTTTTTTTGTAGTTTTGTTGGGTTTTTTTTCATTCAGTTTCTGATTTCTCACAGTTTTACTCTGAGCTGGAAAGGCTGCTCTTTCCTGGGAACAGAAACACCAGTTGGCACCAAATAACCTGTGACACTGTTACAGGATTTGGTACAGAAAGGAATACCAGTCTTATCCATTGTTTAGCAACAAGCACTAGCTCAATAACACAAAGTTTCTCTAATTCATTTTAATACATTAAATCCTTTCACACATATTTCAGCTCCTATAGTTTCATTGGGAATACAACTACATGTATTCCCAAAAGATACTCTTGTATGAAAAGATGTTAAGTGTTTACAGCCCAAACATCCTCAAGCAAAACAGGAAATACCTTGGTGCTTATTTGTGTTTGTTAGGCATTTTGCAACATAATTTGCATGCTGCAGTTGCAATCGTATATAATATCTAGCAATCATTAATACCTGTTGAAAGATTTTTTTATGCCTTTGGTGAAAAGTTGCTAATTTTCTTTGGCTTCCAGAACCTAAACCTATCCCACACCTGGTTAAAACATATTGTTTTGCACTTGTCTCTCAGACATTTTGCACTGAGTAGCAAATGAGAGCAATTTGTGACACAAGATACTACGACATGTGGGAAAGACACATAATTAGTGTCAAAATGAATGCATTTGCTGTTTAAAGCCTATTTGTCCTAGGATTTCAAACGAAGCAAGCTGCTATGTCTCTCTCAACAGCTCCATACTGTTGTATAATGAATTAAAAGCTAGTGTTGCTAAAATGTGCAAGCTTCAGGAATAAAATGACTACTGTACACATCTCAAAACCAGGAATGAGAGGATCTTAAAGAGCTCTAAACTCTAATGTATCCTATTCTAAAGCTTACAAAAAAAAAAAAATCCCATTTTGCTAAACAGAGAATTCTCAAGTGAAATCACCCCTTTCTGTGACAGATTACTATGAATTTACAAAACTATTTTGTCTCTTTTATTTTTAAAAGGAAAATCTGACACTTACATTCCCTTGCCTTTACATATCATTCATGTTTGATTTCCCAGCACTCTGCATGCAGCACGCACAATGGCATATCTCAGTGCCCTGTATACAGATAGTTCTCTGACCTCTCTCAAATCTTTCTTCCCTCTTGCAAGACAAACATTCTCATCTATCAAAGTTTCTTTCCCCTTCTGAAAAGATATTTAGTAACATCATTGCCCCAGTGTCCCACACCCAGGGAAATCTGGGTCCACAAGCTGAAAAGATGGAGAAGAGGGTACTTTGGAGCTTTTGCCCATTCTCTGTATTTAGACATTGGTTGAGACTCTTTACGAAAGTGTTACCCACCGATAGAAGCCTGTACCTTTGGCCATGGGCACTCCCTGTTGAAAAAGTAAATCAGCTTTTGACAAATTACAATGCACAGAATGGACTCAGCAAACAAGGAAGGCTCTTGTTACAATTGTTTCAATTTCTACATGCTGATCATCATCTTCACTGCCCATAAAGTTGTGATCTTGATTCATTCCCCTTCCGTTAAGAGGCTGGTTGTAACAGAAAAATGAGTCTTTAACAGGACGCGAATTAACCTTCAGAATAGGTCCAAATAACTAGGCTTTGATCAGGGGAAGAATATATTAACAACCGGGGAAAAGAGTGAATAAGTAAGCAAAGGATCTTTGCAGATATGATATTTCTGCTGCTGCCAAATGTATGCTGGGACAACAGAACTCATACTCAGCAGGTGACAAGCCAATTTGGCATTATTTTTTAACTATTTCCCACAGAAAGCTCCTTCAGAAACAGACAGTATGTCCTGCATCCCAGACACACCAAATCTCCTGGCAATTTGGCACTGCTGCTGAGTCTTTCCCAGCTGAAAAGGTGCTATGTATTTCTCAGCCTCAGCCAGCTGCACATACCACTAGACGATTTCATCAACTAATAGGAAAGCACAATTTTTAAATGCCATTTTATGATTAGGTAACAAACCAAACGCACACAGTGAGATAAATGTCCTGAATACAGTTTGAGATACACGGCACAGCCAGATGCCTTCAGTGACCCTGAAAGAATGTTATCTTAATGTAATGCACACCTTTGACTCTTGTGTATTGCTTAATGCATGAAGTAGCCTCAGACACAGGCTCAGGAATAACTGTGATATATCCCACATGGTAAGCACAGCACTGGACTAGTAAGTACTACATTTCAATATTTAGAAAGACACTGCTAGATCATGTACCTGGTAGCAAGTCGGTTTTATCATTTCATCAGAAATATCCTGTGTATGACAGCTCAAGCCCTGCTGAGCTCACACAAGCTCACGCAAGTAAATTCCTAACAGCCTCAGAAGGCATTTTGCTTACGGAAAGAGTGCAGCATCAGGCATTACATAAAGCTAAGAATAGAAATGCAAATGGTACTTTGAAGTGAAAACTCCATTTTTAAAATAAGGAATTCATTTATCAGTATATCATAAAGCTTGGAAATTACACAACAAGCCCAACTTTTTTCTAAGGAAAAACAAAAGGAGTTTAGTAAGAGGTGACAGAATTGGGCCAAAGTCTTAGAGGATTAGAGACCAGTTTTCTCTTACATCATTTATGGAAAAAAAGAAAGCCTTCTTTTTCCAGGAAGAAAGGTCATGTTTCTTGACTTGTTTTCAACATTTTGTCTTCACTCCAGTAAGTCTCTGACCATCATTTTTAGCATCCATGGGGTGGCACAAGCTAAACACAGGGAATTATAATCGTGAAGTTCAAAGTACAGCTCTATTAGCTTTCAAAGGAACTGTTAAAAGCAACATCTGATGCATGAGAAGTGTCAAGACTCGCATATAAACTGAATATTACAAAAATGAGCACTCATGGAAGTCAATGGCATTACTTACAGTGCATAAAGTTAAACATGTGCATACATTTCAGGAAGCCTCACACAGAGGTCACAAAATCCCCTTAATACTGTGCATTGCTGAACTCTGGTAGAATTTCCAAGCTGTGATGGGTGTCCTTTCACTAAAATCTAAGTGTGGCCTAAGTGTGATAAGCTATAGGTTAGTCTAACCTATGGATGCTTTTAAAAGAGAACCCATATCAGCTCAAAGATGCCTGAAAGCAGCTGAAACAAGCACTTTGCTGGGAGTTTCCAGTGCTAGCATTTCCCTTTCAGCTCAAGTTTAGGATGGCTTGGGTTTTCTTGGGGCGGGGAGTGGGGGGAAAAGGGCTATTGGTGGTGGTTTTGGTTGGTTGGTTGGGTTTGGTTTTTCAGTTGTGGTTTTTTTTTTTTTTTTAATGTACACAAACAGTGTTTGATACTGCAGAAGATTCTCTGAGTACCAAAGCTTACCTATACATTGTTATTGTCATCATCTTATTGTTATTTGCCTGACACACAGAGGTGTGTATTTCATTGCTAGGTTGCTTTCTTCATACTGACTTGGGTTCTCCACAAATAGCTAATTTCAAACTTTCACTACAATGAATAATGACCATGTGTTTAGAGAGAGCAGTGCTACACTTTTACAAAATGTTCTTTCTTTAACATGTTCTTAGAGATGGTGTCAACAAATTAAAATATGCTGCTCTGGAAGCAGAAGGGAAAAGTTACAAAAGAGAGCATATCACAGGCACTGATGGGTGTTTCTGGAGGGACCAGGTCTGGGCTCCATGGCAGCACACTGCACACTGCAACAGGCATTTTTTTCTGTTGGCAGCAGGTCGCCAAGCTCACCTGTGCACCTAGCTCATGCTTCAGTATTCAGTATTAATAACAGAGAATTTGCATCAAGCCTGCAGCTCCCCCTTCAGAGAAGGAGGCTTCCTACAATCACAAAGTGTGTAGCCAGTGGAAACATGGTTCTGCAGACATGAGCTCTCAGGCAATTTAGTTGTTTATGCACAGGTAACAGGTTCCTGAGGATGCACCAAGGTACAAAGAGCTTTGAAAAAGCTACTAGAAGCTGAAATCCTGACCTATTCCCTAGATATCTGCAACCCAGTGACCTTTTCCATCTGGATGATTATTAATTTCAATTAGTTTATTAAGAAAATTGCAGGCTACAGAGTAAAGTAAAATATCAGCCAGAGGCTCCTCCCAAACTGAACTGCAAGATGACTGCATGTTTGCAAAATGGTCAAAGAAAAAAAAAGAAAAAGATATGTGTCCACACAAGCAAGTCGGCCTTTGCAATGGGAATTTGGATATAGTTCTTAAAGTTGCTGCTTCAGTCACTGGTCTCAGCGAGGGTTCCTACACCTGAAACTTGGTTGGAGATATAAACTTGTAAAAGAAATAAGTATTCTTCAGACTTTATGCCACTTTGAGAGTCTGCAGCATTAAGAGGAACAGCAAGATGATGATATCCCTCACATTTCCTACACAGAGAGCAGGAAAAAATCCTTGGGCTCTCCAAGTGCCCTCTCTGGTGAGCAGCCCAAGGAGTTTCTGGTTTCTCAGAAGAAGTCACAAAAGCTCAGACAAGCAACCAATCTTAGTTTGACTATTTCTCCCACATGCAGATGACTTCATGACAAAGAAGTAGGAGGAAAGCATGTCTTCATTCCTCACTGAAAATACACACACTACTAATAGCAGCTTTGAATACACCTTGAGCTTCCACCAAGGTCTTATCTGATTCAAAACACATACTAAAGTGTTCCAACTTAGTTTATCATGATGAGGAACCTAAAAGCATCTGTTCTTACTGATCGGACAGATAGGAACTGACAAGCTACAGTTTTCCATTTAGGGTTCCTGTCCAGAGTAGACTAAGTCAAATCCAGTGCTGATTTGTCACACCTCACTCACTTCAAAGTAGTAGACCACAGCCTTGGGAATCACTCCATACACTATCCTAGACAGAATTTGTCTTCCTGCATTTATGTAAGCCTGTAGGCATTCAATGCACTTAATTGTACAATGAAGTATGATTCTTTTCCTGAAACCATGATTGATGCATGAAAATGCAAACAAACTTTGAAAATTGGATTTCTGTGCAACAGATGTTATTCTTAATGTGTTCAAATAGTTAGTTGAAATATAAAGCCTAATTTTCTCTTGAAAATAAGAAAATATAACTTCTAACAAAAGCAAACTGTGATAATGAAAGTATTGTAGGATGTGTCACTCGATTCGATTTTGGAGCTGTGTAAAGCACAGTAGTTTTGTTTCATAATTACCAGAGAACAAATGTCACCAATTGTTTTTACTATTATAGTATGACTCTAGTCACAAATTCAAATCTATGACTGAAAACCTACAGATGGAAAGTGACAACCCTTATTCTTACTCTCTTAATTGTCTTTATAAGAGTTACATCTCTTCCTAGTAATACAGAACATATGTAAAGATCAGCTACTCCACAAGGTATCATTTCTTTTGAAACATTAAAAAAAATATTCACCTAGAAGCATTTCATTATTAGAATAAGCAACCAAACCATGTATAAAAATGAGTAACAATCAAACAGAGAACATAGTCCTCTATTTCAAATACCACAAATCTTTTAAAAAAGAAAAAGATCCCTGAGAATTCTTAAGTTAGTTTTCTTTAAAGAATGTAGGAAAATGGCTGTTGCAAGACAACTTTGTCAAATATCAGCTGTCAATAACTCTATTATTAAAGGGGAAAAGTAATTTATCAATAGCAAAGGTTTTTTACTATTACATAACCTTTTCTAAGCATATTAAATATGTGCGAGGATGTAGAAGTGGGAAGTATCACAGCAGCTGATACCTTTGTGGGACCCACAATGCAGAGTGTGCTGTACCAGCCACTGACTCTCTCCTCCCTGCCTACAGAGGGAAGCTGTATTTTGATAACGACACTAAATGAACTAGGCATCAGGCAACGAGACACTCTCATAATCCTTATCTCTGCCAAGGGCTAGAGAGGAAAAAATGTTGCTGCCTTTGCCACAATATCTACAAGAAGGGCAGAAAGGAAGATCTGGGGAAACTATTGACCTGTTAGTCTGACATCAGTACCAGGGAAGGTCATGGAGGAGGTCATCTCAAATGCCATCATACATCATATAGACAACAATCAGGGGATCAGGCCAAGTCAGCATGGGTTTATGAGGGGCAGGTCCTGCCTGACCAACCTGATCTCCTTCTATGACAAGATCACCCGGCTACTGGGTGAGGGAAAGGCTGTCAATGTTGTATTCCTAGACATTAGTAAAGACTTTGATACCGTTCCCCACAAAATTCTTGTAGACAAATTGGCTACTCATGGCTTGGATGAGCACACTGTCTCCTGGATAAATGTACCAGGTTGGGAATTATAGGGTTAAAATTCCTCTAGGAACTAGAGGAGAATGTTATTCAATCCCATAATTCTGCTATCTCTTCATAAGATTAGGGCAAGGGCAGCTCACTCCCCTTTCCTCCCCCTCCAGCCGTGGCTGGGCAGGAGCTGCTATCAGGTAAATAGGTAAGTGGGTAGACCTGTTTTGGGGCCTAGGAATGGCAGAGGCATGGGAGGGGTGAGGACCGGAGCACCAGGGTTTATAGATTTAGTTTTGGTATGGAAACAAAATTTAAGGGAGTTGCTATAACTTCTACATCTGCTCTGTAACTTTTCCATGCATCTCTCTATCCAAAATATAATTCTGTAATTTTCTCCAATTCATTTGAGAATTTTTATTCTGTTGGCAGTAAAACCATGACAATAATGCACTGGCTGGACAGGAGGGCTCAGAGAGTAGTGGTCGATGGAGCTGAATGCAGTTGGCGGCTGGGCATTAGTGGTGTTCCTCAGGGATCTGTGTTGGGACCGCTTCTTTTTAACATCTTTATTGACGACCTTGATTCAGGCATAGAGAAAGTGTCACCAGTGGGTTTGCAGATGACACCAAGTTAGGTGGCAGTGTTGATTTGAATGAGAGTGGAGGGGCACTTCAGAGGGACTTGGATGGGCTAGATCAATGGACCAACATTAATGGGATGAATTTCAAGAAGGTCAAGTGCCAGGTCCTGCACTTGGGTCACAACAACCCCAAGCAATGCTACAGGCCTGGGGCAGTGTGGCTGGAGAACTGCCTGGCAGAAAGGGATCTGGGAATTATAATAGACAGGCAGCTGAATATGAGCCAGCAGTGTGCCCAGGTGCATCCTGGCTTGTATTAAAAATGCTGTGGCCAGCAGGAGTAGGGAGGTGATTGTCTCCTTGTACTTGACTTTGGTGGGGTCACACCTTGAGTATTGTGTTCACTTTTGGGAACCACAATACAGAAGAGATGTGGAGGTGCTGGAGTGGGTCCAGAGGAGGGCAATGAGGCTGATGAAGGGCCTAGAGAATAAATCTTATGAGGAGCAACTGAGGAGACTGGGGCTGTTTAGTTTAAAAAAGAGTAGGCTGAGGGGAGACCTCATTGCTGTCTACAACTACCTGAAGAGACATTGTAGAGAGGCTGGTACTGGTCTCTTTTCACAGGTAATTGGAGTCAGAACAAGGGGGAATGGCCTCAAGCTGAGACTGGGTAGTTTTAGATCGGATATTAGGAAACTGTTTTTTATGGAGGGAGTGGTCAGGCACTGGAATGAGCTGCCCAGAGAGGTGGTTGAGTCATCAACTCTGGATGTGTTTGGATGTGGTGCCTGGGGTCATGGTTTAAGATGACTCTCATAGAGTAGGGTTATAGGTTGGACTTGGTGATCCTGAGGGTCTTTTCCAACATCAATGTTTCTGTAACTCTGTGATCTTTGAATATCTACATGTCACTGTAGGGTTGGGCAAAGGCTGGCCAAAGTTACTTGAGGCAGATGACCACTCAAGACTTCAGTTGTGAAAGTTAATTTGAAAAGACAGAAGTCAACAGTCTATACAATCAGTTATTTAGAGATCTAATTGAAATTGCTGACACAAGCAGTCTGTCACACTGTATCAAGAAAATTCAGTATTAACAAAAATCCATAATAAATCAATAAGATTAAAGGAGAATATGTACTCCAGTAATAGTAGCAGTGCTTCAGGAATTTAGATACAACATGCAATACTTTTGTCAGCTTTCAGCTCTGGATTTTGTATCACGTGCAGAGTTCTTAAAATAACTGCTTAAAAGAAAGAAATATGTGTGTATAGACATAAAAGTATAATGAGGACTGTGCAGCTAGTTGTATAGTTAGCACTATCTTTGGATAATTATCATCCTGGACGTCTCTGCAGAATGTGTTGACTATCTTTTTTTTTTCAGATATAGAAGCCATATCTGGGCCTTCATGTTATTCAAATGAGATAAACACTGAACTTGTCTCCCACATTCACCCTATGGTAAAGAAGAATGTCTCCTTGCAAAGACAGCTCACAGACTGTTTAGGTGTATGACATCACCATACAAGACAACATAAAAACCAAATAAAAAACATGGGCCATCATACAAGACACTGAAATGTTTACATGTGCAAATAAAATACTGACCCTACAGTACTTCTGTAATTTCTCATATCTGTGACAAATGCTACAGTTTATAGCTCCCATTTCCCCTCACCTTCATGTTGTTCTATATTCCTCAAATTCTGTTTTATTTAGAAAAAAAAAATTTGCAAAAGGGAGTGAAATGCTATTTTAAATAAATAAATAAATAGTTAGAACGGTAAATAAATAGATAAATAAATGGTTCAAACATCAACACGAATGCACTGGTTTGGCTAGAAATTGAGGTATTGAGACACTTTAATGCCATCACCAACCTAAATAGGTTGAGGTATCAGAAATCTGTACTTAAATTTATTCTCTCACAGTTCATATTTTGAAGATTAAGATAATTTTTAAAGCTCCCAAAGACCAGATAAAGTGCCCATTACCATGCCTGGATGGAACCTAAGAGGCTGTCTCTTTCTAAGCTTGCGTCATCATGGACAAAGACAAAAATTGGTTGCCTCAATCTATACAATTTTGTACACTTTGCACATCTCTGAATCACAGCACAAAGTGTAAGGATATGAGGAATATAGCTGAGTGGTATGGAAACACAAACCAAGACCTGTGGTCACACTGTCTCAACAATATGACTTGTTTTATGTGCTGTGTAAGAAATGCAACATGAATGAGCTCATTAAAATCCCAGTTTGGGATTTTTACCCAATGTTACTTCTCTTCAGTTTCTACCTTACCCAGAATATGACAAATGCATGCTTGAAGGAGGGAAAGCTCAGTTTCATTCCATTATTGATCTATCAGACAAGAACTTAATCAATCTTCTTTATAAGCTATTAAAGTAGAGCAAGAGAAATGAACTCACCTGATATATTCAACATTGATTGCTTCTTTCCAAGAACTGAATGTCAGCCTTATCTGCTACTACAGCTGTGATTCAATTTTTCAGAAACAAGTTTTTCCCCTCATTAGCTCCCCAGAAATAGTGCAATTAAAAATGTATCTTAGACAAAACAGAAAATACAATAAAAATTAAATGGACAATACTTGCTTCTAAATTTTATTAGGTAAGTATGTTCCTGAAAGCACCAAGACTACAAGATCAAGTCCTGTTAAAGAAAAAACTAATAGAACCTAAGCTGGGCCATATTATGACCACCCCGTCACTAATTTCAGTGGAAATTGCATGCCAGGCCAACTATGGAGTCCAGTATGAGGAGTTCCCACCTCAACTGGTACAAATTTCAACATATTAAAGAGATTTTCAAAGTTCAAATTATCATTTCATGTCAGTTTGGTAACAATCAAAACATTCTGACTTATTGAACTACATTTTTTTTTTTTTTTAACAATTCAATCTTACATCATGTACATGTACAGTCACTCCTAGTGTGCCTCCTGGGAGTTGCAGCTCAAGAGCCTTCTTTGACACCTCCAATAGACCATAGCAACTGAAACACTTTTCCTTCAGTTTCTTACCTAATCCTCCATTATAAGGGAGTTTAAGGTCAGCAGGACAGCAGGTGAAACATAGAAAGTGTAGTTTACATTTACTCAGCCTTATTCAGAAGGGGAAAAAACCTGGTGCAAATTACAGCTGAATCAGGTCTTATCACCTCTGCTACCATCCGTGCAATTACCTGTTTTGTGGTATGTAGCACCACAAAAGGGAGGAAACTGAATGTGGAAGTGACTGTACAAAAATAAACAAATAAAATAAAACTGCTGGGTTCTTTTAGCAATCAGGTATTTTGATGGTATAGAATTTATTTGTAGGTGTTCACTTTATAGAACATTGTGAAAATTTTGGGTGATTTGAGATGGAAGCAGTGATCAATATCAGAATTTCCACTGGATAGAAACCATGGGTATTAACTTGATTTGCCAGGAGTTAATGTATGTATAGATTAGGACTGTAAGCTAGGAAATACCTGAGTAAAGTTAACAATGCAATCATACATTCATTATCCCCTAATATTATATTATACAACTTTTGGTTTTGCTAGCAGAGCAATTTTTTTGTGTGTATCTTCCCTTCTTGCCTTTTCCCCTCTACATGTAGGACAGACAACAATATTTGCATGCTTTTTAAAAGTCCTTGTGATGCTAAAACTATCCACTTCTGTAATTAAATGCTACACTTTTATTACTCGTCAAGTTAAAAACGAGAGTCCTCCAGGCATAGCATTAAGTTCACTGCAGGATGCAGTTTGGCAAGTTTTCACATATTGTCCACCATCTCTGTTCTGTTCTGGAACAGAGAAATGGTAGAAAGTACTACCCTGACTGGTATAGCAAC
Organism: Psilopogon haemacephalus; assembly: GCA_013396835.1. Lineage (NCBI taxonomy): Eukaryota > Metazoa > Chordata > Aves > Piciformes > Megalaimidae > Psilopogon > Psilopogon haemacephalus. Next base: position 515,594 of record VWZI01004364.1, read on the forward strand.
AGTGTGGTTTGGTAAATGTGGGCATTACTCCCCTAAACACAAGAAATTACTCTCATGACCACTGCAGATCTTATGACATAGGGAAAATAAGGCAGACTTTCTTTTGCCAAAAGAAAGTAAAGAAGTGCCTTCAATTACCACAAACATTCTTTATGATGCAAGAAGCACAACTGCCACGTGTCAACAAATCTTCCTGGAATCTCAGGCGGAATGGGAAGGAAAACATTTTGTCTTGCTAAGCAATGAAATAAAAATGTTGCTTTTGAGCTCTTTTATTTTTTAACTTTTACTAAAGGGAAAAAACAGCCATTGTGATTAAGTGTGTCTATTTTCATGGGAAATCCTTCTATTTGCAATGTCTGCATATTGTGTTTAAATATCTCCCTCAGGAAGATACACCACTTAATAATGTTTATTTATTGCAAAAATCAAGACTAGCTGGAAGTCCATTATGAGAATCTTTTTGCAAATTTAATTAATTTGTAATTAATTTTATTGGTATTTATGAGAGAAATCTTTAATCAGCATAATTTAGACTGAAAATTACAGTATTAACTAATATTAATTAAACAACAATGTAATAATTTCAATAGTTTTAATTATTTTAGATTAAATTACCTGCTAGTCAATCCTACACTGCTTTTGAAATTAATTAGCCAACTTAAGCATGCATTGTACTTGTTAATCTACCATGGATAGGACACAATGTCTAAACAAGCTGTGAAAAACTACTTCCACATATCAGCTGTGCAGTCACAGTTTTTAAAACTGTGTTTTAATCTTAATTTTAAATAAGCTGTGTTCTGTTTAAACATGGGGGAATGTTTTCAGATAATGCAGGGTCTTGAATTTTGGGATGAAGTTTCCTTTAATTTCTTTCCACCCCATAACTGTATCAATTCTTCTCGATAGAGCAGAGTTAGTGTAACCTTATCATGTGTACGTGACACAGCAGAGGAAACAGAGGACATCTCATTTATCTCCCTTCTTTGTAGTAACTCCATTATTTTATCAGGACTAACTATTAAAAAATCACGGTCTTACTTGCTACAGATCCACCTCTGCACTGTGGCCCCATTAACAAAATATCACGAGTAAATAACAGGTTTTTATTTGCCTCCTGATATGGGACACTTAGTGGCTTACACTATCAGGACTCTCTCCACCATCACAGGAGTATTTTCAATGAGGGAAGAGAATCCACTGAAGACCTTGAGATTTGCACAATCGTAAGTAAATTCATATGTATTTTACACACGCCTGAAGTGAAAAGGGGAAGAAAAGAGTCATGTAACTGCCACCAAAATTGGGAATCAAACCCTGTAGTACTGTCAAAATATAGTACCAAGGAGCAGCATCTCTTTATTGTGGTGCTTCTGGGTGCATTAGGGATCGCTCCACAAAGCAATGAACACCAACAAAGATTTGCTTTTTTATGAAACAACACCTATTTTATGAAATGACACCTATCTAATACAGTTATATATTTAAGAAGCATCATTTGGCAAAATAGTTGTGTGTATGCACTTATGTGAATGGTCTGGGGTCTCAAAATTCCCCTCCTCACATTACCCTTTTATGGTATCAAGGACACTTACAGCCAACTTTCTCTACAAGATAAGGATGTTCTCTAAACAACCATAGCTTCTTTCTTATCTATCATTGGTTTACATGTCTGAAGCACACAGATGGCCTGTGAGCTGATTAGGCACCTGGCTGGCCCTTCATATCTCAAGATAAGGATGTTCCTTAAATAATCAGAGGCAAATGTTTTAAAACAGTCTCAAGGCCTTACATCACGGACAAAGAAAGTCAAAACCACCAGAAATGCAGCCTTATTGTAACATTACCTTCAAACTTAATGGCAGATACTAAATACTGCAGCAGGCAGAGAAGTGTCTATCAGGTTATCAACAATATATACCCTCCACATAGGACAAAAACATTTCTGCTTCCAAATGCATTATTGCATCCAGAGAAATCCTTCTAATTATCACACAAAGTCTGCTATCATGAGACGAGCATAAGAAAACTACAGCTCTGTTGCTTAAAATGCTTAGTGCAAGAGTGTAGTCAATGGGAAAAATGCTGCACATCATACAGCCATGAATTGCCCCAGTTTAGCTATTGATGGCATGATTGTAAAGTTGTACGTCTCTAAGCAACATTTTAGTTTGCATGGATTTCCACATTTGAACTCTCCTTGGAATGTTCAATAAAGTGAAAGAAAAAGGTGAAACCACAATGTTTCTTCTGTTTCTTAATATTCTGAGGTCCACTGTGATATCATGCCTCTCAAATAGTGCCTACAACCAATAACAAATGCACAAAACTTATAGCATCACCATTTATTCTCCTAATCAACAACATTCTTTTTATCCATGAGGAACAGAACCATATCACCATAGAATCATAGAATGGTAGCAGCTGGAAAGGACCTCTTAAGATCATTGAGTCCATGCCCTCTGCCAACACAGGATCACCTAGGGCAGGTCACACAGGAAAGCATCCTAATGGGTCTCAAAAATCTCTAAAGGAGCCTCCACAACCTCTCTGGGCAATTTGATCCAGTGCTCCATAACCCTTACTTTAAAGAAGTTTCTCCTCATGTTGAGGTGGAATCTCCTGTGTTTCAGTTTGTGTCCATTGTCTCTCATCCTTTTAAAGGGTGCCAGTGAAAACAGACTGTCCTCTTCTCCAGAGGGACCTGGATAGGCTGGAAAGGTGGGCCCAGGTGAACCTCGTGAGGTTCAACAAGAGCATGTGTGAGCTTCTGCACCTTGCCAGAATTCTTGCTATCAATACAGACTAGGGGATGAGGTGATAGAAAGCAGCCCTGTGGAAAAGGACTTGGGGGTGATGATGGATGAGAAGCTGGACATAAGCAGACAGTGTGCACTTGCAGCCCAGAAGGGAAATCACATCCTGGACTGCATCAAAAGATGAGTTGCCAGCAGATCCAGAGAGGTGATTCTCCAGAGCAGACTCTGGAGGTACTTCATCTGGTGCATGCAGGTCTGGAACACTCTATATAGGAAGGACAAGGACCTGATGGAGTGGGTCCAGAGGAGGAACACAAAAGTGATCAGGGGGTTGAAGCACCTCTGCTACAATAACATGATGAGGGAGCTGGGTCTGTTCAGCCTGGAGAAGAGGAGGCTCCAGGGAGATCTAATAGCAGTCTTCCAGTACCTGAAAGGAGCCTACAAGAAGCAAGGAGAGAGACTGTTTACAAGGCCTGCAGTGACAGGACAATGGGAAAATGGCTCAAACTAGAGAAGAGCAGATTTAGATTGGATGTTAGGAAAAAGTTCTTTACTATGAGACTAGTGGAACACTGGAACAGGTTGCCCAGGGAAGTGATTGAGGCCCCTTCCCTGATGGTATTCAAGGTGAGGTTCAATGGGGCTTTGAGCAACCTGGTCTAANTTCCACAATTCTTGACACTTGCCCTTCAGATATTTGTAAACATTAATAAGATCTCCTCTCCATCTCCAGTTCTCCAAGATCAACAGTCCCAGGTCTCTCAGACTTTCCTCAGTCCACTCAGCATCCTTGTAGCCCTCTATTGGACACTCTCCAGTACATCCCTGTCCCTCTTGAACTGGGAAGCCTAGACCTAGACACAATATTCCAGATGTGGTCTCACTAGGGCACAGTAGAGGGGGACGAGAACCTCCCTTGACCTGCTGGACACAAATTTCTTGATGTACCACAGGATACTATTAGACTTCCTGGCCACAAGGGCAGATTGATGTCCCATGGATAACTTGTTAAGCACCAGGACTCAAAGGTCCGTCTCCATGGAGCTACTTTCCAGCAGGTCAATCCCTAACCTGTGCTGGTGTGCAGTGTTCTTCCTCCCTGGATGCAGGACTGTACACTTATTCTTGTTAAACCTCATTAACTTTCTCTTTGCCCAGTTCTCTAGTCTGTCCAGATCTTGTCAAATGGCCACACAGCCTTCAAGTGTGTCAGACAATCCTTCCAGTTTGGTATCATCAGCAAACTTGCTGAGAGTACACTCTATCCCCTCATCTAGGACATTGATGAAAATGCTGAGTAAGACTAGACCTGTCTGTTCATCCTGCAGACACAGAAACTTGTGAATTGAAAATTCTTTACATGGCAGTCCCAGTTTTCCAAAGCAAATAGGCATTGTGAGATTCTCAGTTTTATGTTTCTCACTTAAAGCTTCTTGAAGAGATGTGGATTACAAGGGATACTCATGCACATAGATTAGCATATTCTCAAACTCAGTCCTTTCCAGGGCAAATCAGTATAGAGACTGAGTGATTTCTCAAATCTGAAAAGGTTAATGGCTACTCTTGCTTTCTATGATTACTTAATGCTTTTTTTCATCTGATATTAAACAGGTTTGATCATGGCGAATCTACTATAGATATAAAAAGCAGAATATAGAAACAAGCAATGTTACAAAGGTAATTGTCATCTTTGTTTGCTTCCAACTTTCTTAATAAAACAACTCAATGACTTTAAAGGGATGACACAGAATTACTCCCAATGAATAAAGAGTAGATTTTCAAATGTATTTTAGCAACTACAGTTTGTTAAGTGCCTTGAAAATTTTTACTGTGTGTTTATTTAGACCTTTAAATTTCTAAGAATCTTTTAAAAACCCTTTCTGAGTTGCAGTATTGGTGTTATTGTTCTGAATGTCACAGCAAATACTTACAAGAATACAATATGCTGTATGAAAGATTTTTTTTTTAAGATGACTCTTTAAGGGAAAATATCCATGGTGCAGAGGGTTGGGTTGGCACCCATAGAGTTAAACTAGCTAAGTCTACAACAAAGGAAAAATATTAGCATTGCTATCTGTGTAAACGACATTAGTAGCAAGACTGAATTATCTTTTGAATTATTTTATTCCAATTATATTTTGATATAATTCAAGGTCTAGTGATTTTTTTAATGTTTGCAGTCCCCCAGTTTAATACCAGAAAAGCAATCAGTCATTTGCTTCTCAGGCACCAAGTGGCTGGAATAGTTTTTCCAAAATATACAATCTGTATTTGCCTTTATATATACATTAGATGACTACTGTAAGTGATTTGTAATTGGTTTTAAATTGTTGAACATATTTTTATATATATTTGCAGTTATATAGTTGCTTAAATGTTCATGCTATAAGCATTTTTTTTTTATTAACAAACCATTCATCTTTTGTTTTTTAAAAAGGGTAAATAGGAAAAAATGTGCTTTAATAGCACACATTTTATTATTCTGCTTATTAAAAATCTCTGCAGCAACTGGCAATATAAAAAGCTGAAAAGAAACATAGAAAAATATTTCAAATGATCCACTTGGAAGCCCAACACCAATTCTGTGTTGAAAGGGGCCTGTTCAAGACCAAGGGTTTTAAGTAGTTTGGTTTCCGAGTTTTCAGAAGTGCCTCTAAACACAAAGGCACCTTTGTTTACCCGTTTGTGAATGGGTTTGGGCAAGTTCTCTCTTCTGACTCTGTAAATGGCAGTACATAACAGTGACATTCACAGGTAAAACCCAGTCTGGTGCTAAACTACTTAGTTGGGCACTAAGAGAAGCTCAAATGAGTCTGCTTTGAAGAGCTGGCCTTAAGTGCCTTGCTATTCACTCTTGAGGTAGGCATGCCCCTTTTTCCATCACCTGAACCCACATCTGACTGGCTTTAAGATAAATATTCTGGATTTATGAAGTCCAGATATGTGAAAGATTAGATGTCTTCTCATGTTGTGGATATCTGAAAAGACACTTGAGCTAGTGGCCTAACACAGACAGCATGGCATATATTGTGAATGTTAAACACTTCCTTACTGGCAGGATGAAGTCCAAGCTTATTGACCTTAGAACCCTTCCACTGTCTTATCTATTATCCTTGGCATTCGAAAATGGAAGTACCTTTGTAGGATCAAACATAGGTCATTACTGTCTAATGAAATAGGTCATTTGTTAGTCTACACAAACTGAATTTGGTAGTTCCGCCTGATTCCTAATGTATACTTACCATTATTATTTTTCATCATTAACACACCTGACAACACCTATAATGGCTTTCTCTACAGAAGCAAGGTGCTGAGTGGACCAAAGGAGTGAGCTCTCTAACTTCTGAGCACTGGTTGCTCCAGTAAGCAGCTGGAGGCCTCTCAGACAGGCAACAACAAGAAATTGGACTCTGGTCTGCTGCACTTGTAAGGAAAAGTTGTTTTAAAACAACATACATACAGAAAGTTGGTAAGGCTGCACATGTGCCTGCAGTGCAGTGGGTAAGTCGGTACATTTACACATATCACTTTAACATCCTCTGGGTTAGGGTTACACAAATTGAACATTGACAAGTCCATAGACCCAAGAGTTCTGAGAGAACTGGCTGATGTGATCGCTCTGCCACTTTGCCAAATCGTGGCAGAGAGGTGCCTGAGGACTGGAGGAGAGCCAATGTCACTCCAGTCTTCGAAAAGGGCAAGAAAGAGGTTCCAGGGAACTATAGACCAGCCAGCCTCACCTCCATCCCTGGGAAAATGATGGAGCAGCTCCTTCTGGAGGGCATCTCAAGGCACTTGGAAAGAAGGTAATCAGAAGTAGTCAGTGTGGATTTACCAAGGGAAAATCATGCTTAACTAACTTGGTAGCATTCTATGATGATATAACTGAATGGGTAAATTCAGGGAGACCAGTGGATTAACACCTTAAGTGGTTGACACCTTAACAAGGCCTTTGACACCATCTCCCATGACATTCTAGTGACCAAGCTCAGGAAGTGTGGGATGAAAGAGCAAACATGTGAGGTGGATTAGGAAATGGTTGCAAAATAGAGTTCAGAGTGGTCATCAATGGTGCCAAATCCAGCTGAAGAGCTGTAAAGAGTAGAGTCTTTCAGGGATCAGTGCTGGGTCCAGTGATGCTCAACATCTTCATCAAAGACATTGATGAGGGGACAGAGTCTGCTCAGCAAGTTTGCTGATGACACCAAACTGGGAGGCTTGGATGATACAGCTGAAGGCTGCATGACCATCCAGAGAGACCTGGAAAGACTGGAGAGCTGGGCACAGAGGAACCCAATGAGGTTCAACAAGGACAAGTGGAGAGTCCTGCATCTGGGGAGGAATAATAAACTGCACCAGTACAGGTTGGGGAGTGACCTGCTAGAGAGTAGCCCTGCAGAGAGGGACCTTGGAGTCCTGGTGGATAACAAGTTGTCCATGGGAGAGCAATGTGCCCTTCTGGCCAAGAAGGCCAATGGGATCCTGCAGTGTATCAGGAAGTGTGCTTCCAGCAGATCAAGGGAGGTTCTGCTCCCCCTCTACTCTGCCCTGGTGAGACCCCATCTTGAGTACTGCCTTCAGTTTTGGGCTCCCCAATTCAAGCAGGACAGGGATCTGCTGGAGAAGGTCCAGTGGAGGGCTATAAGGATGATTAAGGGACTGAAACACATGCCTTATAAGGACAGGATGAGGGACCTGGGGCTTTTTAGTCTGTAGAAGAAATTACTGAGAAGGGATTTAATAAATGTTTATAAATATCTGAGGGGTGGGGGTCAGGAGAGGGGAGAAAGGCTCTTCTCTCTTGCTCCTGTGATAGGACAAGGAGCCATGGATGGAAGCTGCAGCACAGGAGGTTCAAGCTCAACACAAGGAGGGAACTTCTTTACTGTAAGAGTCACAGAGCACTGGAATAGGCTCCCCAGAAGGGCTGTGGAGTCTCTTCTGGAGACTTTCAAGGCTCATCTGGATGCATTCCTCTGTGGCTTGAGCTAGATTATGGTCCTGCTGCAGCAGAGAGGATGGACTTGATGATCTCTTTGGGTCCCTTCCAACCCCTGACATCCTATAATCCTGTGAACACTTACCTTGACACATAACTTTGCTGTCATTGTTTTTGCACTATCTTGTGCCTGCCTTCATCTCTATGACCTATTTATTTCCATTTCTTAACTCACTGAGTTTCTCACTTCTATATTTGATCCTTACATTGATTTCAGACATAACCTTTTGCAACATCCTGGTGTATATGTGAAAATCCAGAAGAACCAAACAACATTCACACAAGAAGTAAGAACCTCAGAATTGATCACAATCATTTAAGCAATTCAAGGTAACAATTATCCTTCTTCTTTTTTTCTTTTTTCCTCATGTACTTAAGTAGCAGAGTCAGAAGAGAAGCTGTCCTGTTGTGGATAATAATTGGTTTTCTATCAATCAGATCTCAGGATGGACTCAACTTGACCTACTATATTTCAAAAATTAATTACATTTTTGACAGGGCAAGGTACAGCCTCCAAGTCAGTTGGCAGACTGTCTACATCCTAGACAAAAAGAAGAACTACATAACAAATCACAATGCTCGTTAATCTCACTGTTCCTATTACTGACTAATTTTGAGTAAAATCTGTGGGTAACTGTTTTTTAACATTTAGTAAGCATACATTTATCTAAATCTTACAAGATCAGATGGCACTGGTCATGATATTAAACGTATTTTTAAAGGTAGAGAAACCATTTGGAATAGAAGAACATATTATGACAGCCCTCTGACAAATGTGTGTGTAAGCACCGGACAGAAAGCTCCTGTCTGTATAATACTCTGGAACTGCAAACACACCCCTGCCCCTTTCTCCTCAAGGCTGGAGAGCAGGCAGGCATCTCCCTGGAACAGCTGGGTGCACTCAGGAACACAGCCCTTAGTTGCTTCCCAACACAGTGTGTATATGGAGAAAGCTTCTTGATAATCACAGAAAAACAATCCTGATGCTGTCCAAAACTCTGCTGTCTGGAAGTGGAACTGTGTGAATAACCACATTTTCATTTTCTTACTCTGTGTCTACCTGGATAAAATCTGTATTTTACTGAATTTACACCATGCTAGAGCTGCTACAAAAAACAAACCACAAAACACCAATAAAAAAACACTGCTGTGTGAGTTAAAAAAAAAAAAAGAAAATTAAGAATAAAACTAGAAAAAAAAGGTATTGTAAATTTTATTTTACAGTGTTTAACATGGAAATGTCACTCAAACTTGTTTAATAAAAAAATCAACCTTAAAATTGGTTAGGATTTTAAATTTTGCCTGGCTTAATTTTTTTGCTTAGATGGAACTCCCTTCAACTGCAGCATGAATAGGATATACATATTAGAAGAGTTTGGCAACCAGCAAATTGTGTTGTCTTTAAGGCACAGGTAGAGTATAACCCCCCATAATGAATGGACTAATTTACAGATGCAGCCTCAAAAGCAATGCTTTCAAAACCCACTAGGCATTTTCACCAGCTCATTACAAAAGATGTTGTAATATTCCCCAGATAAACAATCATAAAATTATAGAATGGTTTAGGTTGGAAGTGACCTCAAAGATCATCTAGCTCCAAACCCCTGCCATAGGCAGGAACACCTCCCATTAGAACAGGTCACCCAAGGCCTCATCCAGCTTAGTTTTTAATACCTCTAGGGAAGGACCTTCCAAAACCTCCCTGGGCAACCCATTCCAGTATCTCACCACTCTGACTGCAAAGAACTTCTTCCTAACATCCTGTTTAAATCACCCCTCTGCCAGTTTAAAACCTTTACCCCTCGTTCTGTCACTACAAGACCTTGTCAATAGTCCCTCCCCAGACTTCCTGTAGGACCCTTTCAGATACTGGAAGGCTACTACAAGGTCTCCTCAAAGCCTTCTCTTCTCAAGGCTGAAGAGTCCCAACTCTCCTAGCCTGTCCTTACAGCAGAGGTGCTCCAGCCCTCTGATCACCTTCGTGGCCCTCCTCTGGACTTGTTCAAACAGTTCCATGTCTTTCTTATACTGGGGGCTCCAGAACTGCACACAGTACTCCAGGTGGGGCCTGAGGAGAGCATAATAAAGGAGGAGAATCACCTCCCTTGCCCTGCTGGCCACGCTTCTCTTCATGCAGCCCAGGACAGAGTCTGGGCTGCACATGCACACTACCAGCTCGTGTTGAGCTTCTCATCACCCCAGACCTCCAGGTCATTTTCCTCAGGGCTTCTCTCCAGCCACTCACCACCCAGCCTGTATTTGTGTTTGGGATTGCAGCGACCCAGGTGCAGGACCTTACACTTGGCCTTGTTAAATTTCATGAGGTTGGCCTGGGCCCACCTCTCCAGCCTGTCCAGGTCCCTCTGGATGCCATCCCTGCCCTCCAGCAAGTCAACTGTGCCACACAGCTTGGTGTCATCTGCAAATTTACTGAGGGTGCACTGATTCCTCTGTCCATGTCACTGACAAAGATGTTAAACAGCACTGGTCCCAGCACTGACCACTGAGGGATGCCACTTGTCACTGGTCTCCAGGTGGACATTGTGCCCTTGATCACCACTCTCTGCATGCAACAATTCAGCCAATTCCTTATCCAGTGAGTTGTCCACCCATCAAGTCTGTGTTTTTCCAGCTTGGTGACCAGGGTGTCATGTGGGACAGAGTCAAAGGCCTTACTCAGGTACAGGTAGATGACATCAGTTGCCCACTGTTGCTGTGACTTCATCATAAAATGCCACCAAATTTGTTAGGCATGATTTGCCCTTGGTGAAGCCATGCTGGTTGCCACCAGTCACCTCTGCTTTGTTTTCCATCTGCCGCTGCAGAGCCTACAGGAGGATCTGCTCCATGATCTTGCCAGGCACAGAGGTGAGACTGACTGGTCTGTAGTTCCTGGGGTCATCCTTTTTTCCCTTCTTGAAGATGGGTGTTATGTTTGCCCTTTTCCAGTCGGCAGGAACTTCACCAGTCTGCCATGACCTTTCAAATACAATGGACAGTGGTTTGGCAACTTCATCTGCCAGTTCCCTCAGGACTCGTGGGCGGATCTCATCAGGCCCCAAGGAGTTGTGCACGTTCAGATTTTTAAGGTGCTCACAAACATGACCTTCACTTATAGTGGGCAGATCTTCCTTCTTGCAGTCCTTACTTTTGCCCTCTGGAATTTGAACATTGTGTTGGAGCACTCGCTGCTGAAGACTGAGGCAAAGAAGTCATTGAGCACCTCAGCATTATCCATATTCTTTGTCACCAGGTATCCATTTCCCTTCTGGAAGGGTCCCACATTCTCTCTAGTCCTCCTTTTCTCACTGATATACCTGAAGAAATTCTTGTTGCCCTTAATGTCCCTAGACAGATTCAACTCCAGCTTTGCTTTAGCTTTCCTAACCTGATCTCTGCTTGCACAAACAATATCTTTGTATTTGTTCCAGGTTACCTGTCCTTGCTTCCACTCTGTAGGCTTTCCTCTTACACCTAAGTGTATCCAGGAGCTTTCTATTTATCCATGCAGACCTCCTGGTGTTTACACCTGCCTTCCTCTTTTTTGGGATGCATTGCTCCTGGCCCTGGAGGAGGTGATCCTTGAGCATTGATCAGCTTTCCTGGGCCCCTGTTCCTTTGAGTTTTTCCCCATGGCACCCTGCCAAGGAGGTCCCTGAAGATGTTAAATTCTGCTCTTCTGAAGTCCAGAGAAGGGAATTTACTGTACACCCTCCTTGATGCTTTGAGGATCTTAAACTCTACTATTTCATTTTCACTGTAGCCAAGGCTACCCTTCAGCTTCACTTCACTCACCTGTCCCTCCTTGTTGGTGAGGACTAGGTCCAGCACAGAACCTTTTCTTGTGGGTTTCTCTACCACTTGAAAGAGGAAGTTATCATCAATACATTCCAGGAACCTCTTAGATTGCTGATGCTGTGCTGTGTTGTCCTTCCAACAGATGTCAGGGTTGTTGAAGTCCCTCATGAGTACCGGGGCCTGTGAGCGTGAAGCTTCTTCTATTTGTTTGTAAAGGGCCTCATCTGTTTCGCCTTCCTGATCAGGAGGTCTGTAGCAGACTCCTACTATGATGTCACCCTCCTGTGTCTTCCCTTTAACCTTTACCCATAAGCTCCCTGTTTTAGCATTGCACGTCCCCAGGTGGGGCTCCATGGATTCCAGTTTATCATTTATGCAGAGGGCAACAGCCCCTCCCCTTCTCCCCTGACTATCCCTCCTGAAGAGTCTATATCCACCTATCTCTACGCTCCAATTATGAGATCCATCCCACCATGTCTCAGTGATGCCAATGACACCTGTCCATGCTCAGACACCTCTGTAACTATCAGCCTATCTCTACCCCTCATGTCATCATTACTATGTGGATTACCACCTGATGTTTGCCTGTTGGCATCTACTACCTGAAGGGGATCTGGCTCATTTCTTCAAGACTTCAACTGCATTATTTTGTCCCCAGCATGCTTCTGGGAAGCAGGTTGAGAGCTCTTACTAATCCCCCATTGCTCTCAGACTGGTCTATCCTCTCACAGCTTGTTGCCACTGGGAAGCCCTATGACTTTATCCTCCTCTCTCTTCACATATTCATACTACAGCTTGTTTTGAGTGCATAAACTGCTTTCTTTGAAGTTGGTTGAGACTCCATAAGCACTCTGGGAGACACAGTTTCCTAACAGGAAATACATCATGAGTACAGGTCAGAATGGCAAGTGAGATTGTGACTCTGTGAGTGTTTACATATTTTCACACATCTACAAAACTAAGCAAGAAGTATCTCGGGCATACAAATTTCTGTTAAGACTAGGAGCACAAAAAAAGAGTCTCCTTTCATTGTCATGACTAAAAAATCTCTGTAGCAAACAGCCCTGCAGTATTGGATTAGACATCCTGTATTTTGTCCTAGTAGACATGAATACAAACAGGAAAAACCTTAGAAATATCACGGCAAGTGAAATGCTTGACTAAGAAACAAAGTAGTCAAAAAGGTTATTATGGGTCTGCCATTTATCAAGTTCAAAGCCTAAGAAAGTCATGTGTTCTGTTTAAAAAAAAAAAAAAAAAAAAAAAAAAAGACATTCCTGATTTCTAGTAGTTCATTCATTTGAATAAAAAATCTCTGTCTAAATATTATCTTCAGTTTTAAGCCATATGTACTATGTGCTTGACAGACTAGTTGGTATTTTAAAGTGTGTGCTTTACATAAGGCAAAATGGAAAAACATTGAAGTTCTGTTCTGCAGAAAACAGAAGATTTTTAACAAAGCATAGAAGTATGCATACTGTTAGATTTTACCTGTTCTTAATGCACTAGAGCTACACAAGTTAAATGTATCTTCTTCAACAACTTTGTAGATTTTGTATCGTAACATCACTTCAGACATTTGTTTGAAGGCAGACAGCAACTCTGTTTCAGAAGCAAAGCCATTTTAATCCTATGCACTCACAGATTTTTGCATCCAATTCCTATTGCAGTGCCTACGAGTTTCGATAGTACGTACAGAACAAAACAATGCTGTTCCACAGACACCCATGTACACATGATTTTAAGAAAGTGTTCTAAGATAAACAAATGAGGGTGAAGAAAATAGCAATAGTGACACCATCAAGATTTAATTATTCAAAACGAGTTTATAATCTGTTCCTGCTTCTGAGCTACGTATATGTGTACACCAGAGCTAACAGTGGGGACGGCAAAACACAGTTGCTGCATCTTGCTTTTGGCTTATGTGAGACCTTTGAAGTTTCTCTCCTGGAGACAGAACATACGTAACAGAGAGGCAGTCAGGCTTGGATCTTTTGCATCCATTGCTAATGTCTCCTGACTATGTCATTCAACCTTGTCCCTTTCCCTCCTGTCTTCTACTATTCTGAATATTCCCAAGCTTCATGTTCTGAAACTTTTATTTTGCTATCAGTGGAGTTAGTTATTTCAGGTAGATCAGCCAGAGGAAGTGGAATAGTACAAAAAAAACCCGTTGTTCACTGGCTAGAGCAGCAGAGCTATGTTTAGAGTGCACATATGTGAAATTCTTGGCTTTATTTGACAGCCAAAACCACACCGATTTTCTACAAACCAGGTCAAGGCTATGTAGCTAAACAAGGTTGATGGATATATACCTAATCCCAGAAGTGAAAAGATGTGATACCATGTAGTTATTTACATTGTGCTAGGTGAACATGACGAAATTGTCCCCTTTTTCCTATTGATATATATTTAACTTCTCAAAACATTCTACAAATATGCTACCAAAAACACAATGAGGGGTGACAGAGTCAGCCCATCTTTGGAGTGCACTAATACAGGCCCTTGTGTCAATGTGTGTATCAGGGAGAGACAAGAAGTGTCTGTTTCTGGGCAAAATAAATGTTGCTGGGAGCAACAATAGGTTCATTTTAAACTGGAATGAAGAAAGTTGACATAAAGAGGAGATTAAATAAATAAAAATAGAAAGTCAGTGGGGAGTCCCAAAGTGAAATTAAGCTGCTTTTGCAGACATTGGAAAAGTCTTAGGAAGAAAATGTCCAACAGAATTTGAACAGCTCTCTTCCAGCAGCCCAACTATGCCAATGGCAGCTCGTTCAAAGCAGCTGAAAATGAGAACTCCATTGGTAAAAATCAAACAGATGTTTATCTGCAATGAAAGGTAAAGCTGCCATTTTGATACATGAAAGACAGCAGTTTACAAGAACAGACTACTATAATTGGAACAAAACCTTAACTCATTCTCACTCACACCTCTCTATCTGCTAAGCCTGAGCAACTGGAGAGACCTGAGTTGAATGGGAATATACAAATCTGAGCAGCACTTATATATCAGTCAAAATGCCAGACCCTCTCACTTTATCCTTCTAAGAAGAGACAAATATTTATTACTCAGAGAAAAAGAGGCTGACCCATGAGAAGACCTTCCTGTCCATCCCTGCAAGCTTTCTGAAGGAAATTAACAAAACCTTCATGGATACTTTACTGATTTTGATCTAGAAATCAGCTACCATAGATAATAACACTATCTCTGTACTACATCCGTGCCTAAAACTAAAGATGTACAGGTAAGAGTGACTAGTGAGAAAAAGACATAAGAGTTTATTTACATAGAAATACTGTAAAGTTTGGACATGAAGGAAAATAATAAAACTCTGAATTAATTCCTAAATCTTCTTCTAACATGCATTATGTCTGACTTCCATAAATATATAGTCAAAGGGTTCTGTGGCCATTCTAAACCACAGAACTGTCACTAATTTGAAACACAGCACCCTGTTAATATCCATTTAAGTCCCCACTGCTGACATGCTTGATATTTAAACACTGGGATTTTTAAACAAATCTATTGTACTTCTTTTGCATTTGGACACTGATATTCTTTAATATCCTTTAATATCCTTTCAAGACTCCACTCATAAAACCTTGATGTTTAAACATTTTCTGTAACTTACTAACTCCAGAAACATTTAGATATAACCAAAATAAAGCAACCTGCACACTTTTAAATGAACACACAGGATAGTGTATAGGAGCAAGCACACAATTTCATACTTAGAAATAGATCATATTATAGACTTTGTATGGCTCTTAGTAGCTTGTGTTCAGTTCAACACATTAAGCTATGTTTATGTGTACCATTGCCCTCTACAGGACAGAATTTTGGATTTATGGAAGTACTGAGGTTACTTTGGTTTTTAGTGGCAAGCTCACAAAGCAGTACATATTCAATTCAAAAGATGGACGCCTATAATTGTATCACAGAAGGTTCAAGATTCCATACCTAATAACATATTCTGTGATATAAGAGGTAACCAAATACACAATGTAGATCAGCTGTACAAAACACATTCCTTCACCAAACAAATACGAATGTAAATACGAATGCAGAAAGCACTCAGCATCTTTACATCTTTCTTTATATAATCAGTAGTTTGTACAAGACGTGTTCAAAAAGCACTTTTGAACCTCTAGACAATTCTGGAAATATTTTCAAAGTGCAAAATGTAAAAAGGCATTTAAAATATACACAAAGAACCCTGCAAATACTTGATCTGGCATTCTGAGTATAAGTCTACCATTTAATTTCACAATTCCCTGCATATACCAACCTGCAACAGCAATTCTGGATACAGAAATATATCAGCTATCTTTTACCTGCCATTTCTTACACAATATACCCATATTTTTACTTAAAATCTAGGCACACTTAGAATGCTGAAAAGATCCACAGTGGAAACAAAACACAAGGTGTGTTTATAAGTACAAATTAACCCTGAAAGAGATCTCAGCAGAGCAAATGAGAAATTCGGGCACCAATTTTAAAAAAGCAAAGTTCTCATGGAATTCTGATCTGTTCTTTATCTGAGATTTCAAGTTTCACAAAATGTTTATCTCTGAACTTTATAGTGCACAAAAATTAGTTTTAGTAGAAATATCGAGATCTTCTCAACTTCTATCATTATGTGAAATATCACATCTATGGTTTCATGCAATTTTCAGTTTTCAGATAAAATAAAATTATTTTTACAAAGACAGACCAAGACACCAATGCTTCAGATTGCTTGTTAAGAAGATTCCCTTCAGTTAGAGATAAAATTTCACCGTGTATACCTCATACATATATAAAAATTCCACAGATACATGTAGGCCTTCCAAAACTAAGGTACATAGCCCTGTCAGGACTTTCATGTGTCAGTGGCATGTGAACCACTTTTATTATTCGTTTTCCTTTTTGTTAATTATAGGAAAGGAGAAATATCCCTTAAAAAATACATTAGCAAAAAGCACTGAAAAAGACATTAATAACAAAGTGAAAGATAAGGAGAATGGGAGTCTGAAAAAAAAATCTGTATTTGTATTATACAGGCATTGTTTTCAATCTTGGCACCTTATTTTTCATGTAAATAAAGAGAACACAAGCTACAGCAGGGTGAGACAAAGATCAATGCTGAATGTATTACTTGGCATTGGTCAGACTCAGTTTAATAAGAAAAGAATTGATCCATTAAACTAAACCTAATTCTTGGCCAAAAATGGTTGAAATCTCTTCTTTATATTGCTAGAGTCATAAAGACCTATAATATTCAGAAGAAACAACTCACAGCTGAGTTTAATAAGATTAAATGTATTGCAAATATACTTAACAAGAATCTATCAAGTTGTTAATGATTACTATTAATATCAAACAATTTTTGTATAGAATTTTTTATTAGAGTCATTGTAAAATATAGCCATGTGAAATGCAATATAAAAAGGAGTTTAGGTAATTTGTAACAGCTACAATTTTAGAACCAAAACCTTAACCTATAAGATACAGTAATTTATTTTATCAATTCAGTTTCTCATACAAGTGCAATTCAATTTGTAAAGTATTTAAGTGCCAGTCATTAACACTGTATGGCAAAGTGCAGAAGGACAGAATCTACTATATGTGATTGTATTATTATATGTGAAGAGACTGAAAAATAAATTACTTTTTTCTGTCAGCAAGGCTGGAGACCTGTTGTTAAAATACAACTTCAGAATTCTATGAACCACTCTGCGAAGCACTGTTTTGGAGCCAAGGTAGCAAAAAGCAGTTATGGGTACTGTAAGCATGGCCTATGCTGACAAAGGGACATACTGACATTCATCCACCTGTCACTGCTTCCTCATAGAGTAAGTACCCTCTGAAGACCAGAGGTACCCTGCATCACCAGAGAGCCACCATCCCAAAGCCATTCCAAACCCCTGCCCTCCAACACCACATCAGCAGGACAAGCCAGGCAAGAAAGCCTTCATCCGTCATGAAGAGCACCAGTGGTCTGTGCTGAAACACATTGGCTGTGTTGCCTCTGATAACTTGCATCTATGCTTTTGTGTTGGGCCCTCTTCTTGGACAAACATAAGACCACAGGTTAATTTTTTTCCCCTTTTATAACTGCTTTTAAACACATTTTATTGATGCATTTATCTCTTTAAACAACATAGAATAAGAGCAGGAATTATTGCTTCATCTAGGAACTGAACAGAGGAGGACATACCCAGAATCAGTTCAGCAGTGGTTACAAGCTAGTTACAGTTTTAATTAATATGGCAATGTCACAATAATTCATCCATCGAAAAAATCAAACACAAAATTCACTGAAGAGAATTACTAAAGCAATGGGTAGGTGAGACTGAGTGGAGAACAGGACTGGAGAAAGAAGACATAGAAGGAAATTAAGAGTACTCAAAGTCAATTATTACATGCCCAAAGGTTATACAAACTATCCAGCATCAGAACATTGTGTTGTAAACTATATATATTCTGGATTAAGAGGAAAATAGAAGAAAATTAATTTAAGAAAATGGCATATTTAAGGTATAAAAAATATAAACAGGAAATGCTACTAGAAATATTATGGCATGACAGTAAAAGACTGTAACATAAGGACAAAAGCAAAGGGGGGAAATGAAAAGTTCACATAAGGTGAGGAAATCATAAATAAAGGGGTTTTTTTCAAGCATGTAAAGAGTGCAAGGTCACTGACAGAAACATAAGCACAACTATGAAATGGCAAATGGCAGTTTACTAACAGGAAGGAGAGACTGCTTAAATGTGAACTCTTGATTTTATTGTCCATAAAACAAGGTTTGGACTGATGACAGGATCAGACATAAATTTCCTGGGGGAGAAAGAATAAACACCAAAGAAAATCAGGAACATGCCAAAACAGCTGATCAAGAAATTAGAAATTCTGAAGGTTGACATAACTGCAGGAACAGACAGAATTAATTCAGAACTCAGATATTTCAGAGGAGATCTAGAAATCATTAGCAAATATATTTAAATCCTGTTATAAAATATAAACTGGTCTGAAGAGAGGTTAGCAATAACTACTATCTAGAAAAATGCAAACCCCTGACTTCATATCTGTATCATTCTCTTGAAACATTATTATTTCAGGAAACAATATGATTAAGAGTTTGTCTGGCCACATGACAAAATTGCAGGCATGGATCACCAAAGGAATAACATGCCTAAAAATGTGGTCAGCACTTTTTTAGAAGAATTACAAATTATTGATCACAATGGAAGGTACAAGCATTTATTCCAAAGTCTTTAGAAAAGATTCAGATAGATTAACACATAGAAGACTAATCTACGAGATCAGGAAGTAGCGTAACAATCAGTAAGACAACAAGACAAGTTTGAAAGAGATAAACTTATAGGTTAGCCAACAGAAAGGGATAAAACTCAGAATGACAGAAAGTACACTCAGACACACTAAAAATCTGGCAGAGTAGAAGTGTAAGCAAATTAATCCAGTATAGACAAGACTGTGCTAACAAAACTAGCTGTAAATAACAAGCAAAAGGGCTCTAGCCTTGAAAGGCATAAAGTTCAAGTCTCTCATATTGATGTACTCCATTAATTTCATATTTATGGTTTACACAACTGGAAGAGGTGAGAAGCAAGGCCTAAAAATGTTAGAAAGATTAAGAAAAGAAAATATTTTTTAAATAAACCCAGTGCAAATTGGAAATGATGGCAGAAGCAATAAATATATCCCACATTAACCTGTTGATTTACTCAACTTTGGTACATGCTTCTAAAATTCCTCTCCAGTCTATTAAAGTACTGGTTAACCCAGACAGCAGCATACTACCTGCAAATTCTATTCAAGGTTCACCTGATTTTAAAACACAACATTATGGAATAATATCAATTTTAATCCATCACAACTGATGACACCATTGGAACAGACATCAACTTTACCACTTCAGTGGCAATTCTTGCACATACATGAACGTTTCAGTCTATTAGAGAATGGACTTTTTTTTTTCTTTTAAATAATGCATATGATTTATACTAATCACAAAATAATTGCAATAGAATATTCTTGAAAAGTAAGCACATTTTTAAAACTATTTTCCCAATATAGTAGCTGATTTTAAAAGGAAACTGTATTAAATGAATATCAACATTAGTTATAAGCAGTGGAGTGGTGTAGTGATTCCTACAGAAATGGGTAACTAATAGTTAAAATGAACAGAAGGAAAAATAAAATCATGTGACTTCATCAACCATTGGTATGTAACACCTTCAGAAAAAAAATGGGGTGAGTGAAAAAAGCCATATATATTTAATCTGGATATAGTCATTAGCAATCTAGAAAATAATCTCTTCAACTAAAAATCAGATCACATAACTCCAAGCCTTGATATATAAGTTCTCTTATACCAGTTAAATGATGGGTTTTCGCTTTTACATCCATTTTAGTTTTTCTGTTATCTACTTCTGTCTACTTTATCTGTTCCTCCCTAATCAGACACAGCTGCCATTGGCTTCAACGCAAAATGTCATTCAATGCCACTGGAAGTGCTACTTTGAAGAATGAAATTCATACCTGTTTGGTTGTTAATGATTAGAAAGGTTTTGCATAAATTGGATGGGTAAAGCAAAAACTATTTTTAAAGTGTTTGGTGCTCAAATGTACTCAGTTGGCCTAATCCTGTTGATAATAGCAGAAGTCCTGTTGATTTCAATAAATACAGAGTTAGGTCAGCAGTGAGCATATCTGAAGAATCACTCCATAAAGAATGAACTCTGATCAATGCAGATTTACTGTTTAATGACTTAACAGCTCGTGAAAGGACCACACTGACGTCTCTCTCTTTCTATACACAGCACATCTTAACATGAACTAATGCAGCACAAGCTTATTTATGAAATTAAGGTATCTCATACCTATTGTTTAGAACAAACTATTCTCCATGTCTATCCAACCAGATGAGAAAGCTATCAAAATTAATATGAAAAATGGGTTAATGCCTTTTAAGCAGTCTGATTACATAAGACAATAGCATGGGCATCAGACAGTGAAAGTTTTTAATCAGTACTGAGCTGGAATAAGATGAAACTATATTGCTGGCTTCTGGAAAAGCTTTTGCATCCAATGCCTAATTCTCAGAGTGAGATAGAATCAGAAAATCATGGAATTGTCAGGGCTTGAAGGGATCTCAAGGATCATCTAGCTCTAACCCCCTTTACCAGGGGCAGGGACACCTCACACTAGATCAGGTTGCTCAGAGCCCCATCCAGCCTGGCCTCAAAAACTTCCAGGGATGGAGCTTCTCCAACCTCCCTAGGCAACCTGTTCCAACGTCTCACCACCTTCATGGTGAAAAACTTCTCCTTAACATCCAATCTGAATCTATCCACTACTAGTTTTGCTCCATTCCCCCCAGTCCTATCACTACCTGACATCCTAAAAAGTCCCTCACCAGCTTTCTTGTAGTCCCCCTTAAGATACTGGAAAGCCACAATAAAGTCTCCTTGGAGTCTTCTCTTCTCCAGACTGAATAGCCCCAACTCTGACTTTGTCTCCATAGGAGAGGTGCTCCAGCCCTCTGATCATCCTCATGACCCTTCTCTGGAGACATTCCAGCATGTCCATATCTCTCTTGTGATAGAGGCTACAGAACTGGATGCATTACTCAAGATGGGGTCTCACCAGAGTGGAGTAGACTAGAGAATCACCTCCCTCGACCTGCTGGCCACACTTCTCCTGATGCAGCACAGGATACAGTTGGTTCTCTGGGCTACAAGTGCACACTGGAGGCTCATGTTTAGCTTTTTGTCCATCGGTACCCCCAGGTCCTTTTCTTCAGGACTGCTCACAAGCCAGTCATTGCCCAGTCTATACTGGTGCTTGGGATTGCCCTGACCTAGATGCAGGGCCTTGCACTTGGTCTTGTTGAACTTCATGATGTTGGCATGGGCCCACCCCTCCAGTCTGTAAAGGTCCCTCTGCATGGATCCCTTCCCTCCAGCATGTCAGCCGCACCACACAGCTTGGTGTCATCAGCAAACTTGCTGAGGGTGCCCTCAATGCCACTGTGCATAACACTGACAAAGATGTTAAAAAAGACTGATCCTTGAGGAACTGGCCTCCACTTGGACATGGACCCATTGACAGCCACTCTTTGCATGTTGCCACCAAGCCAGTTTTTAATTCACTGAGTTGTCCATCCATCAGACTTATATTTCACCAGTTCAGAGATAGTTTGTTAAAAGCTTAGGGGGAAAAAAGTAAACCACAGTAAAAAAACCCAAAAAACCCCCCCAAAAAAAAAACCAAACACCAAAACTAACCATGGAGACCTCTGACTACACCACTTGTGATTTCTGTCAGGCTTATAACATTTCACTTACTGCAGAATTAAGGGACTACTTTACACCTGATAGGTGGAAAACAAGTAGAAGCACCTGGAAATCAGCATTTATCATGCAACCTGATTCACAGATATTCCCTTGTGTTTTCAAATGAAGCTGCTAAACCATCCCAGAAAAAGTTACTAGAAAGGATCATTGTGGCAGAACATATATAAGCATAGGTGGTGGATAGGAGAAACTGTTAGTTAAAAGGACCAAGTGACTGAGAAAGGAAAAAGAGAAATTATGGCACAAGTAATAATATGCCTGTTACACAGTCAATGCCCTTGCATTTACTCTATCTGAAATCTGTTACATGTTATTGTCTATTTTGCTTTTTAATTTTCAGCTCGGTCTACTTCACTGGTATTGTTGTTGAACTCAGGAGTTCTTTTTTTCAAATTGTAGAGGAAACCTCATTTTGAACAATTTAGCCAGGCAATGAAGGAAAGCTGGAGGTAGTCAGGCAGCAGAAGCTTCTGCTATACCTTAGCAGGCTGTGCTGATTATAGTGCTATTATAGTTTTCTGTTCTCAGAAATCAAGAAATTTATGAATCATTAAAAGATGCAGGTGATAGAGAAGTTATTATAATAGCATTCAGAAATATTACAGAAACTATTACAAAAGCTGCACTGTTAACACCATTGACTGAATATGAATGCAGTTGTGAAATGATGTGATAACCGAGGATGTAGATGCACCAAATTTTCAGACAGCTTCAGATCAGTCACTAGTCATTTGCACACTTTTTATATACAGCTAGTTTTGTACAAAAGTAGTTTGGGTCTATAGCAAATTTATCGATAGTTATTAGAAGTACATTGTGACTGTGTAAAGACCCTGAGATGGAGCCTGTGGAAACAAGAGTTTGTGAATAGTAATAAGTCTTATGCTTAGTCATGCATTCTCTTACCTTTTGCTCAAAATCCCTCCATGTATTAAAAATTTGTTAGGTGCCAAGTTCTCCAGACCTCAGTTACACTAGTGAGCAATTTCTTGTATGCACTGTTCATTGCTAACAAGACTTATTTATTTTTTCAATCAACAAAGCTTCTACAGAACAAGAGGTGAAGCATCTCTGTGTGGCAACATCAGGTATTCAAAAGACAGGTGTGGCAGTTTGGGAGTTTCCTGTTCCTCCAGCCCCACCCCACCCCACCCCCTCCCTTCGAATTCACCAGACTAACTGAGCCATCTGGAAGTTAAGGAATGAAGCTATATTTATAGCATGGCACAATTTACAAGCATATATACACAATACATACAGATATTTACAATCACATACAATCCTATACAAGTTAAAATCAATACATAAATACAAAACCCTTCCCAAACAGCACAACTGCCCAGGAGGGCTTTCAAACCTGCTTCCCTCTTTCTTTCCACCCCTCTTCCCTTATCTCAGAATGCAAGAAGCCAGATAAGAAGTTAGAAGCAGAGTGTTTCATTGGGGTTATGCAGGTCCAGGCAGAGGAATGAGCGAAGCAGGTGGCAGCCAGACAAAAACTGACCAACCTTTATTTATATTTCTGTTTTTATATATCTCAGCAGAACAAATGGGTGATATAGACATCACTATTCTTTTTCTTTTCATAGCCAATGAACTAATTTCTCTCATCAAAATATTCCAATTAGCTTCAAACCAGCACAACAGGATATAAAAATTTGGGGAAATCATTTTGATTATCTGGAGACCTGATTTCTAAAAGTCTGACTTTCTGAATTTCAAACATGTCTCCTGGACAACACGGACAAGTAGTACTTAACATGCATTGCTACCACCACCCAAAACATCTATTTTTTGTTATTGATATTATTTTATATGCAAACCATAAAACTATCAAGACCAAACCCAGACCTCTTTAAGGTTTAATCTTTCAGAAGGTTATTCAGATGTATTTTAAAAATACATATCCTTTGAACAGAAGCAGCAGAAGTTGAATAAGATTCCAGAGAATGACATTTATCACATAAATAGAATTTGCTGTATCTGATTTTTTTCTGACTTTTTTTTTCCTTAAAAATATCACTTTACTTGACCATCTAAATTTCTGCAAATCTCAGTAGAGTAGAACTACAACTATTCTGCTCAGCTGCTAGGGAAAGTTCTTATCTGCAGTCACTTTGCCTCATATGATATTCTTCCTGGTCCTCCTATTAGCCCTCACATTAGTCCTCTGCTTGATATTTTTCCAACATCCTTTAAAACAAAGAGTCAAGACTCCATGCAACAGAAAAACAGATGGACTTGCTAATTATAGCCCAATTTCTTTTTATACTCTTTGAACTAAACACCTGACAGTTCACTGAAGGGGTGCAGTAGGTCAAGTTTGAAGTCCATTAATACAACTGTGAGGGCTTGCTTGCACACCTTTCCATGCTGTCTCTTAGTCTAGTTAGAGCTACAATAACCCTTCCTTTGCTTTGATGAAAACTGAAATTCACCAAGTTCAGCTCTCAAAATACATCGAAGACAGAAGGAAAATAACTATCTTTACCACTATGCACCATTTTTTCTTGACTAGTGCACAGGATGAACCAGGCAAAATTCTTCAGTTTTACTCTAGTGATATTACCTTCCTCCCAGGGGCAATTTGGGAAAATCCTTTTATTTTCCTGAGTCCCAGTATACTCATCCACAATGTAGGCCTTCTTGACCAGCTGTGATGCAGAATGCAATTCCCTCTTCCAGAGGCCCAGCCATTCCACTACTACATGCACAGCTTCTGAAATGTAACTAATGGTACAAAGGATTGAGGGGGAAAAAAAGTAATTTAAAGGATAGTCATTATTTTCTTGCCATGTTCTTTACTGTACCTGGCATCATAAAGAGCAAAAAATTGACCTATATGGAAAGGATACATAACCTGAGTAAAGATCTTAAAGGAACACCAAGCAAACTATTTGAAAACTGGTATGGTGTTCTCTACCTGTGAGGAGTCATTTAGTTGCTGACAAATCCCTAGTAATAGTAAACTGCAGTTTTACTCTTCATCCTAATAGCTGGGATAGAGGAATTTATACATACATGTTTTAATAATCTTTTCTCTCAGAAATATTTATCTTTATGAAAAGCAATAGATGGTGTTCCATAATGCTGCCTCTTACTGTAGTTAGCACTGCAGGGAAGAAATCTGTCTCTGTCCTCAAGTTCCATTATAATAAAAAAAGCAGTAAAAGAAAACTAACAACTGCATACAAAATAAATAACTATTTCTGACAAATATGTATTTGCCATCATAGCTGACATGTGGTATATTCATTTGCTCTTCTACCACAAATGAGGACAACCACAAACCAGTCATATTAACAGTTTATTTTTATATAGCACAACACATTTTAATCTGAAGGCTTTCTGCAGAATATGGGCAAGACAGTGAGGAACAACAGTCACAACCCATCCATATTCACAGCAACCTGCAAAAGGTAGTCAAGAACCTGATGCCAAAATTTGCCAAGATTTCAGTCTTTCTGGATACCCTGTTCCAGCGTTTGGCCAGCCTAGCTGTAACAAATTCTTCCTAATAGTTAATCAAAATTTCCTTTGTTGCAGGTCATGTCTAATGCCTTCACATCCACTTTGAAAATTGTGCACCTGAGGAAAATCTCTTTCTGTCTTCTTAAAAAGACACACACTCTCCTATCACATGTGAGGATAGCAACAGCCTCAATTCAACCTCAATACTAATTTTTCAAGAGCATTCCAAAATATCATATAAACCAAATTATACTAAATCTATGTCTTCTCTGAAAGTGTTGTCTCAATCCAACTGGGATTTTAACTTCTGATAGAATTACTCATTGAAAATTGATGAATTTAAATTACTTCTGACAATTAACAAAATTGGAAGTGCAGAGCATTGCTTACTGGCGAATATAACGTGTTGGAATCTGCCTCCCTTCTTCATGTAATATTGTCTGTGCTAGATCCCCATTGGGATTTATTACAATAAAAAAAGCTGGCTTCTGTCCAAAAAGTATACGATAACAAAGCTTTCCCTTTATATATCTTACATTGTACAGCACATCCTGTTTATTTGTGTAAATTTACACTGTGCACTTCTGGATGCATTCAACCTTACATCAGAACTATTAATGAACAACCACAGCCCCATGAAGACAAAATCTTTATATAGCACTAACATGTAACAGAAATGTAAGCAGATAACACACCTGATTGGCTAGGATGGATGCCATACAAATCAGAAAGGGGAGAAGTAAAGACTGTAAACATTCACCTGGTGAAAAGTCGAAGACTGGAAAACATTCAAAGACCTTGAATAACTCACAGGGCTAGGATACAGATATAGAAGTTGATAATTCCTGTATGTTAACTAGTATCAAGCTCGGAAGTATTACAAAAAGAGCAAATATTTGTGTGCATATTTTTTAACAGAAAAGGGAGTAGAAAAATTACATAGAAATTGACCTTGACACTTTCTCGGGGCTAGCACTTACATGAGGAGAATAGGTTATTCTCATTGTAATGAGTGCCTCAGGGTTGTCCCAGCAAAAGAGAGATGTCTTCTGTTTTTAACTTCTCACATGCAAGGATTTGTGGATAATGCAAAAATGAAAATGCTTTTAACTTTAAACCATTGAAATATGCTTTCTATATAGGCTGAAGTTATTTCCCTCCCATTTGGGTCTCTAATCCTTTACATACCTTGTTTTCATCTGCTGGTTTCAAAGACTAATCAGACAGGTAATGTCATTTATCTGTTTTACATGGGTAAAAAGCATCATGCAAGATGTAAGAATTAGGCTTCTGCCATTTAATGATTGCTTCTATCAAATGTGTGCTTTTAACAAAGGATTTATATTGACTTTCCCTGTGGCCTTTAAAGCACTTAACCAAATATCCAAATGTGTGCACTGGTGTCAGTACCAATATCTGGGAAGATTCACAGCAAAAAGTAGCAGAATTGTATATTCTTGAGGCTCCTCTTTCCCTGTGCAAGTCAACATCTGCATATTTCTCTTTAGAAAAAAAAAACTTTTTTTTTTTTATGAATAGACATTCCTTTATCAAATTTGATGCTATACTATTCTTTGCCAAGAAAAGACACTTCAGCCCTTTACCTGATATGTTCAGTCAAAATATGTGACCAGCGTATGTAGTGCTTCTGAACATCTTGACCCCAAACCATTGTTAAAACATGCATATTTTATTACTTTTAAGGCATGTCTATAAATGGGACTCCCAACTGTTCAAACTCTCTTAACCAAAATACTTTAATGAAACTAACAGTGAGGATCAAAGGTTTCTCTCACACTCTGTTTCATTACTAAATGCATAATGTCCGGCTGAGCTAAATGTCAGATTCCGACTTGCTTGATTTAGCCCTGCTACTTAGTAGTAATTATGGACAGGAGTCTCATTTAGATGTATTGATCCAGTCTTTAACATGAGGAATATATTCAGCAGCTGACCTATGGAAAACACTGGATGAATTCTCAATTCAGTAATCTCTACAAAGAACAAAGAAGCAGACACGCATTTGCCATAGTACCAATTCTTACACACATGTATCTGTAGTTAAATGCTTTCCTCGAGGAGAAGCCACATCACAAACAACAAAAAAGCCCGTGGCCCACCTATGAGCCATGCAACTGGAAGGTTTCCAGTCTGCCATCACAGAAGTCAGTATCCAGTTCAGAAAAGCATTTAATCATATGTTTCGGTCCATCAGAATTCATGAGAGTCCTTAAGTATGTGGTTATTTTTAAAAGATGCTTAAGTGCCATTGATTTCAAGTACATGTTTAAGTGCTGTTCTCAATACAAATGGTTTCTAAATCTAAGGTTGATCGGAGTTTTATCAATGATTTTAATAAGAGCAGAACAGGAACTAGAGAATTTTAAGAATGTCAAATGCCCTTCCAAACTGAGTGTCTATGTGACTATATCAGAAATACAACCATACAATGTTGCATAATTTATATTTCAGCTACCTAAATAAAGACATTTTGAAATTAATGAAAAATCTAAGCTACTCATGCTATCAAAAGATATTTATCACTGAGGGGATAAGAACTTCTCTCTCTCTCTCTCTGTATCCCCCTGTATTTTTACCTTGACACATATTTTCTTATCTTGGAGATTTTGGGTTTTTTTTAAGATTAACAACACAATTTTTCTGGTTAAATATACTTATTATTTAAGTTATAAAAAATTCCACAATATAATTCTATGAGAGTTACCATAATAGACTGTAACAGCTGCTATGGTCTATTGTGTAAATAAGTAATTACCAAATTTACAGACCATCATGTAAATATGTAATTACGGACTTTTTAAAATGTGCATTATTTCCTCGATAGTCTATCGTTTAAATATGTAATTATGGACTTTAAAACATGTATTATTTACTCAGACTGCAACATCTCCTTGGGACAGAGCTGTTCTGGCCTATTGGGGAAACATGTAATTACAGAAATTTTAGAAATATGTATTATTTATTTGTAAGTGCTGCTGTCAATATAGCATGATAGTAGTTTTTAAATGGATACCATAGAGTCAATATTCTGCCAAGTTTTCATAAATCACGTAAGTACTTAAGGTGCTATAAAATGAAGCCTTTGGCTTGCTAAGTATCTTGTCAAACAGTCACCAAATGAAGTTCCATTTGGTGGAACCTCAAACAGTTCCAACAGTCACCAACAAACAGTTCCATTAATTGACCTTTTCCAAAAAGACTCATAAATGCAGTCAAATGAAAACCCTGATGTCATTTCTTCCACCATTCTAATAACAGAGAGCATGTTTCATTGTGGTTTGGAGTTGGTATCTGAGAGAATACTCCTTGGAGATTTTTCAGTAAAGCAGTGGTCTTAGTACAATGCAAGGGAAGAGGAGGTCATTTACTAATGGACTCTCAGCTCTGAAACCAAGGGTCATGTCTACATTAGCAGATAAAGCAGGCAAACGAGAGCTGATCTGTAAAGTAAACAAGTCTCCATATTACACACTTTTCAGATACTTTATTACAGACCTGTTCTGTAGAAGGGAATACTCCCAAGATGCTGGATCAAAATATGTGTACTCCCAGCTATTATTTCCTGCTGTAATTTAATCCAAGAGGAATTAAGTTTTTGTCGTGGGAGACCTCTCCATAATAACAATCAAAGTGCTGAAAGTGGACCTGATCATTCTTGGTCTGAACCGAAACATTAAGGTAGAAACACCCACAGAATACACTCAGTCATGCCAGCTACATTTTGATTTGTGTACATTTTAATAAGAAGATGGGCTGGAGCAGACAGTTCTGGAATTTATGAAGTGTGGCATTTTTACAATATAAAAACCTATGAATTCCAGAACTCCTTCCAATAACAAGAGAATATTCTTCCAAATGGTGGGAAAAAAAATAAGGGTGTTTCACTCATACATAGTGGAACTTCAAAGATATTATTAATCTGGTAAAAAAGAGCAATTAAATATTTATGGTTTTAAACTACTCATAGATCCCAATCAGAGAAGAATGATAGATGTTCTGCAAACATTTATGAATATCTTAACCTCAAAGACTTCACAATTTAAGAAATATTATCAGATACATTATTCTTTATATAGTGTTTTTAGAAACAACATGAATATGTTCTTAGGCCAAAATATATGTACTGAGTCTATGATCTGCTGTGTCTGTATCTATGTATCAATAACTGTAATACTTAGGCCTCATTTTCCTAACAGACTTTAGCAAAATGAAAAACCAGAATAACTCATTCTTGCAAGTATAAAGGTCAGTTACATAGAATGGGACTTTGTTGCACTTCACCCAATCCTACCCTTATATTGACATCAGGAGAGTATTGTCCTTTAGCCAAAATTATCACCTCAAGTAGTAAAAGGAGAGAAAAAAAATCATAAAAGGAAAAAAACTTTTTACAGAAAAGGTATACTGCCATATTAATATACATATTACTCAAATTTACAAATGCTAGTTTCTCCATAGTCTACAAGCCTTGCATAATAATAAGGTCCTAAGAATTCAACCTAAATTGAAAAATAAATGGTAAACACCACACTGGGGTGTTTACACAAGAGTACTGATGAAATCAAAACTACTTCCATTGTAATGAGAAATGGTAGAGCATTAGCTGGAGTGAGACTGAGTCCAGCTGTCAGTTTAACCCTGTAGGCTGGATTTGGACTAACAGAAGGGAGGCTGGAAATTGACTTCTGAGGAAGAGGGGAAGAAACTGGGATTGCTTAGTCCAATGAGAAGATGACTGGCAGGGACACAATAAATTAATGTTTGTGCAGGAAGGCATAAATCTTTGTTGCAGAAGGTGGTTTTTTAATTAACAAACTTTTACCAATAATATCACAGTTATCTTGACTTTGAGAAAGGAAGATGACCTCTTGAGATGCTTTCCTGTCTTGTTTCTATAGGGGTTTATGCTCCAGAACTAACCACAAACCCGCAAATGTATCCTCTGTTTCATGCCTAAAAAGCCAATGAAACCCACTGAAATTTTAAACAAGAACTCAAAAATATATTGCATAATATGACTCTTTAATACAGTCTAAATCAAGATAGCATCAAGGTCACAATGTTTATTTTTGAAAAGGAGAAATAACTTTCATTCAAAACTATGGTTCATTTATCAAGACTGCCTTTGCAAGGTCATGACAGATACTATTTGCCACACTATGTTGCTATGTTTGAAATCCTCTTTTTGTGCAAAGCTCTCAAATATGCATTCTCGCCATTGTATTTTAATGTCCAAGAATAGTTTGAGCATTCCAAAATTAGCGTCACTGCCACGCATAGTCTGCATTATTGTGGTAAAATAAGGCAAAGCACAAAGTTGTCAGCATGAGACTGGAAATCTTACAGGAAGGCAATTGCACATCTGGAACTAGATGGCTGGTAAAACAAGATCACAGAATCACAGAATGTCAGGGGCTGGAAGGGACCTTGAAAGATAATCTCGTCCAACCTCTCTGCCAGAGCAGGATCACCTATACCAGATCACACAAGAATGCAGCCAGGCAGATTTCAATTATCTCCAGAAAGGGAGACTCCACAATCCCACTGGGCAGCCTGTTCCAGTATTCTGTCACCCTCACAGTGAAAAAATACCTCCTCATGTTTACATGAAATTTCCTATGCCTCAACTTCCACCCATTGCCCCTTGTCCAGTCATTGGGCATCATCATTGGGCCTGGCTCCATGCTCTTTGCTCTCACCCTTTACATATTTATAAACCTGAATGAGATGTCCCCTCCAAGATAAAGAGCCTCAGCTTCCTCAGTCTCTCCTTATAAGAGAGATGTTCCGTTCTCTTAATGATCTTTATGGCTCTGTGCTGGCCTCTCTCAAGCAGTTCTTGATCCTGCTTTCTATGTGTGCAGTTAGCTATATGTGTGAAGCAGAGATGCCAAAATTGGAAGCCCTGTCCATTTTGTAGCAGTAATTACTATTGTGAAGCTATTTTCAAGGTGGGATTATGGGCACTAAACCACTGGGACAGACTGCACTGCCCATGCATTAAATCCTCATTTTATGGAGACTTAATGAATAAGATAGTTTCTTGTAATATGTTCTGTTTTGTTAGCTGCTCATACACAGCAGAGTAAGAATGCTTTCTTTGTGATTAATACATGCAGTGATAATTTTTCCACATGCTTTTCCTGTAAATGTTCCACCACAAAACATTCTCTTAAACTGGAATTAAGGTTGCAGATGTGCATTAATAAGTTAAGAGTAAATTCTGTACTAACCAACTCCTTTTACATTGATGGAGTAAAAGCTGCTGGAAAACATGATGAACTGCATTTTTATCCCAGAAATGCTGCTCTATGTCCACATACATGGGTATGAAAGAGAATCAGATCCTGTGCTGAGGTTTGTAAGAAACACAAGATGGAATATCAGGAAGGCAAGATTCAACTTGCACATAAACATAAAGGAGAGGATGGCAAATCTGCTCTCTTTGAAGTAAATGGCACTTTTACCACTGACCTTAATGACTGTAGAACCAAGCCAGTAATCAGCACTTTTTGAAATCTTATTCCTTTCTGATTTGAATTTTTTTTTTTTTATTCTTTCGTTCCCTCAGCTGACCTCTTTGTAAAAGCTTTCACCTACAGTTACATCATAGCATGAACCATACATTGCAGTGGGTCCATATTTACTTATGTTCCAGCCACATAAAACACTTTCTACTAGCAAAATCTGCTAATTCCTTGAGGAATGAAAATCAGTATTATTTTTCCTCTTATCCTTGAAAGATTTGTCCATTCTTGTAGCTGAAACTAAAATATTCTTCTCTCAGCATCATCACATTTTTTGTGAACATATCAGAAGAGTGAACATTATAACAGAGTAAGAAAATCAGACAACGAATAACAGAAAATCAAATAATATTCATTAATATAGATACCTTACAAAGTCTCTGAATGATAATAAGAAAATTCACAATGGTGTTGTGAATCTTGATTTTCTCCTACCTGTAATTTACTTTGAAATCTTAGCATAAAAGGTGGTTGCAACTGGAAAATACCATTATTAACATAAAAACGAGGCATGTTGTATTTATTTTGTGCATTAATCTAGCAGAATGTATTATTACACAGCTTTATACTGTAAGCACAAGTTCACACGTGATATGTCACACTGTGTTGCTTATGCATGAAATCCATGCTTTCTGCAGAGCTCCAAAATATATATTTATGTACAAGTATCTTACTGTCCAGTGACAGCCTGAGTTTCATTATTCTACATTCTGGGGAAAAAGAGTACTGGGGGAAAAGATATGAAGTCATTTGAGAGGTCTCTCCTCATAATATCCAAATGAACTGTCATTAACAAAAAACTCTACAAACACTCACCACTCGATCTGAGAGAAAATTATATCCATTCTGCCAACATTTTTTTATTATTTCTGTGTGGCTATCCCAATTAAACAGTCAAAATATTGCATGGATTTTATAGTTAATTACTAGAAAACAGAACCTAACTTGACCAAATACAGTAAATGAAAGAAATTGTTTCTAGGGATGAAATGTCACTGTCACCACCAGTGCTGCATTAACTTCATAAATCTCAAGACAGCCCTGGAGATAACAGGGCCTTCTCCAAAATTCCAACCAGGTAAGAATACATTAAAAGTTCAAGGTTTGCTTACACTGAACAGATCAGTGTGCAGTTGATAAGCACAAGTTCCTGCCTAGCTCTGCTAACAGCATGCCAATCAATTCCTCATTGTTTTGCCCAACTTCATACATATTTCTCCTTTCAACACATCTATACTGAAGAACTGGAAAGAACAAGAAATATTTGCATATTAAGCCTCAAAGAAGCTCTTTTGTACCAAACATAAAATTGAGATTATTGTACAACCAGTTTGAAGTGGGACAACACAACAAAATCTTGAAGTCTAGTGAAATGTCAGGTTTCATTAAGAAATATTACTCTGGTCTTCAATAACACAGCACAGTGCAGTAACAGTTTAAAGATCAGAGCACATAACCCGTGTAGCCTCCAGATCAGAACAGCAGGTCTGACATGACAATCAAGTAAATAGCCAGAACAGAACAGCAATTAACAGTTAACAGGCCACTTAAATTAAGAGCTTTCCCTGAGAAAACAGCCTCAGACCTTCAGAGACTTCTAGGAACAGACAGTTCAAGCAGGAAGCAGCAAAAAATCGAAGTGTATGGGGAATTTCCTCAACAGGCCTTTTATCCACAGAATGTACAAACCCAGAAATGTCTCGCCTAAATGTAGATGCAGGGAAATGTAGCTGCAGAGAAGAGGGAATAAAGGGAAGACAGGAAACAGATTTTGAGCATTCACCATCTGAGCAATAAAAAACCTTATTTTCTTTGTTGTTGTCTTCAGAACCAAACTTTTACATGGTTTAACAAATAACACTAGCTTGTGTTTTGTACCTTTGTTATGCAACTTGCCACTACACCATCTGGTAAAGCAAGACAACCACCAGGGGTTTGCTGACGCAGAACTTGGGTACCAGCTATTGCTTGCAAACCACTCCAATAGTCCACTGTATGCTCCCACTGAGCCAGCAAAAGTGACAATCACATTGGAGAATCAAACCTGTAGTCCTTCTTTAAGTGCATACAACAGTGGCCAATACACCTCTCCACATTTCTGTTTTCCTTGCTGGTTTTGTGACACACCACCACATTGATAGGAATATGGGCTTCTCACAGCATAAACTGTAAAACCTGCTGCCTTGTCATAGGAAGGTGCGTGGACAAGTGTATGTCTCAAACCACTTGAGTTGCAACATCCTTTTTTTTTTTTTTAATAGTGCCTCATAACTTTACAAGTTCAAGCATCTCACCTTCCACAAACTTACATTAAGCTATTCAAAAAGAAATTAATATCTTCTCTACCTCTCTCAATCTCACAATGCAATCCAAATCTGAGACATGTGGGATCATAAGTACACATAGGTTCAGTAATGTTTCAGAAAAACCCTGGAGCTGGCCAACTGCCAGCTCCAGCCCCTGTGTCATACTGCCACAGCAGTCATTCTGGTGATCCTTCCACTTCCAGCCTCTACTTTAGCAAAATAACCAGCAAAACACAGAGAGTAACACATGCATGTAGCCACTTCCCCAGCACTCTAATCCAGGGATAAATGCAGTGCAATGGGAGACACAGCCCATGCTTTCCTACCACAAAACCAGGGGAGGCCATGGCCTGCTAACCAGATCCAGGAGAGCAGGGGCACCAACTAGTTCTACAAGCATTCTAGCACTGAGATGTGGCTGGGGCCAGGAAACTTTTGGATGGACATGGAGCAACACTTGCTGCCTGCTTGAAAGGGTCTTTCCCACATTTCACACCAGTGGCTTATGGGAGGCCTGATGTTCAGCAATCTGCAGGCTGCTTGTTGGCAGGGAGAGAGACCCAGATGCCTTTTTTGCTGTTTCATAGGGCCCACTGAGGGATGAAGGGACAGTTCGGAGGAACACTGAGAGCAGCTAAACCCCTTATTTGATTGAGGGAGGAAAGATTTTACTGAGGGTGTTTTGGTACAAGGAAGATTTGAGGGTGATGCCATTTTAGGGTGAAGCTGTTTGGAAGCAAGAGGCATTTGGGAGTGAGGGAGATTAGAACAAAAGCATTAGGGGCAAGGATGTTTAGAAGCAAGGGCTTTTGAAAGCAAAGACCCTTGAAGGTGAGAGTGTTTGAGGCAGAGCCACTTGGGAACAAAAAAATTTAGTCATAAGAACATATGTAGGGCAAAATCGTTTCAGGAAGAGGGCATTTGGGGACAAGCACAATAGGTGGCTGGCTAAATCTCATTTGGTGGCTACAACACTGGAGTGTGAAGGTATTTTTGACAGGATCTCAGCGCTGTTGCCAGCTCCCGACCGCCTCCTCTGGTCCCTGTGCTCGCTCAGCGATGCGGTTCTCGGACATCGAGCGCAGGAACCGCATCCAGGCACACACACACACACACACACACACACACACGCACACGCACAAGCACAAGCACACAAGCTTTCCTCCTCGACGCCCATTTCGAGGCCTCTCTCTTCCCGGAAGCGGGGCCTCGCGAACGCATAGGGGCATCAACACAGCATCCCCCCCACCTTTGCTGAGCCGCGCAGCTGCCTCCACCCGGCGGGGCACCGCGGCAACGGGCGGGCCGGGGGCGCGGCGGGGCCGGCCGCGGGGGCGGNCGGGGATGGGCTGCCCCTGGCCGGCACAGCGAGGGGGGCGCGACGGGCTCGGGTACAGCGCCCGAGAACGCACAGCCCGTGTCCTCCCCAACCCGCGACACGCAAAGACACAGACACAGATACACGGCACGGCACCAGGCGAGGAGAGCCGGCTTGGCCCCCGCCCCACCGCCCGCCCGGGGAGGGCTGGGACGCGGGTCCGACCGCCGCAATCTCCGCACTTACCCGGGCCGCAGCGAGGTGTCGGCGGGCGGGCTCCGGCAAGCCGCTAATGCGGGGGTCGGGGTGGGGCGGCTGGGGTT
>VWZI01004364.1:551501-565687 GCA_013396835.1 Psilopogon haemacephalus
TGGGGCGGCTGAGTTTGGGGGGGTTCCATAATCCAGCAGTCTTTGGGCTGCCAAATGTAAACACTCCGCCATGATTTCTTTGTTTAGATAATTGAACCTGCCTCCCTCTCAGTCGCCGACTCTCGCTCGCTTTTATTTATTTATTTCCCCCCCCTCCCGTCATCATCATCATCATCATCATCATTATGGCTTGTGTGGGGTGTTGTGGGTTTTCCTGGTTTTTTCAATGGTTGTTATTTAGTAGAGGGTTTTAACAACCGCTGGCTTTGCAAATTTTTTTTAATATATATTTATGTGTAAATATATATATGCGGGGGGAGAGGGGGAGGGGGAGTGAGCTAAGCGGTGGGAGGCATTAAGGAGAGGAAGTTATTTCCGCTAGTTTGGAGGTTGGGGTTTTCGTTCTTGGTGCAGCCAAGGTTTGCGCATCCAAGGCCGGCGTGGACAAGACTGCCAGGGCCACGGGAGGTGGCAGCCGGGACAGCGACTGGCCGGCGGCAGCGAGGGCAAGGCGTCTCGCACGGCGATCTCCAGGGAAAGACCTGGTTTTCATATCTCATCGCCCGCTCCAGCGGACTAGGCGGAAAGGCGTGCTAAGGGGTGGACACATGGAAACTTACAGATTTAAATTTCTGCACTGTAATTCCTGACAATTCACGCTTGACATAAAAGCGAGCTTGTTATTATCTATTAGTAGTATCATGTGGGAATTCCCTGTCAGGAAATACAGGTACAATTTCGTTACAGAAAATGTACAGAAGTATTTGCGGGCTAAGAAATGGTTCGTGTGCATTCCTACCTTGGAAGCAAGCTTACTCACTTAGAAATGTCAGTAAAACCTAAAAAATAGACTTCACTGCACTTCAGTGTCCCGGTCTTGTCATAGACCTGATCCCATGACACCACAATTTCCCAGGACTCTCGTGGAACTGCCGAGGGAAGGATGCAGGAGGCTGAATTTTGGTTTCGAGTACATTATCCACCTCTGATACCCCATATACATACAGAGACTTTGAGGAGTTTTAAGCACCAGCCGCTCAGGAGTTGTGCTGAAGACTAAAAAAATCTCTCCCAGCTTGTATGTTGTTGTTTTTTGTATTATGGAAGAGCACCGTCTCCGTCTCCCTCCTGACTACTTGCTTAACTGTCATTCATTCCTAGGTCTTCAAATACTGTGAAACATAGAGCATTTCAAAAGTCATCTTTGACACTGATGTGTAGAAAGACCAATGTCACAATTTTTAAAATAATTATATAGAAAAATAAGATTATTTAGTTACACTTTTACACAGTGAAGATAAAATGCTTAGTAACAGCATACCAATCATCAAACAGGTTCCAATACACTTCCCCTGAGACTGTTAGTACACTAATGATCGTCATTCCTGCAGCCAACCGCCCCTACTTTGAAAATAAACCAGTGACTTGTGCACTATTGTACTTTAACTATTGTGTCTGCCTTTGCCAAATGTCCTTATTCTGCAAAGGGATCACCAGTTTGGACCCCTAAACCTCCACAAAGTCCCGCTAATACCTTATAAAAACCATTGTTAGTTCTTGGTATAAGGCTCTCTCTTTATGTACAGTGAGCACAGAGGAAAATTTTTAAAAGGAGTATATATTACACTGGCACGGACTGGTTCAGTCAATAAGAATCTAGGGTTACCATGTCAGAACTGCACACTTATTTGTAAATTATTTTACAATAAAGTACTGGGAAATTGATTGGGTCATAGCCATTAGTCCATCAGAGCAGACAAATTGACATGCAGGCCACAGAGTTGCTCTCAATAGCTTGCTCAGGCCAACTCGACTTCATTCCTGCATTTCATATACCAAACCAAACGCCATCACTTAGTTTCACCCAGTGACCCCAGTTCTACTGTCCAGCTTTTTTTCTTGTTCTTTTAAACAGAAGTTTGATATTTCCTAGTTTCTGCTTTATCCTCTTCCCTGTTCATTATGATACTTGATTATGATTTTATTTTTGTTTTCCTATCAGGAATTTGCTGTCATCTCCCCTTTGTGGAAGTTACACTTGTGGTGATTTTAATTCATCTCAGGCTAGAACTTGGCATAAAAGTTCACAGATTCCCAGCCATATTTGAATTACTGTATTTAACCAATTTTAGAGAAAAAAAAAAAAAAAAAAAAAAAAAATAAATTCTAGTGCTTAACCACAGCTTTATGGATAGCTCTTATCAACTCCCAGTTAATGGCATCTTTGCTCTGCAGTGAAAGGTNTTCCACCAGCTTTTCAAAGGAGAATTAGAGACATGACTTTAGAGAGTTGTTGCTTTAAAATCCTTTAGAAATTACTTTTTGTCAACATAAATCCTTGTGAAAAGCAGGCATTGTGGATACACAACAGTATTTTTGCATTCTTAGATATGGCTTGGTGAACAGTGAAACCAATTTAAATATGATCTTAAAGAGTGAAAGTCTTTATTAAGGTTTAAAAAATAAGTCTTGCACAAATGTTGTTATTTTCTGTTATGTTTGTTAATATTCAAGCATCTACAAAGAAGAGAGAATGACAAGCAGATTTTTATTAAACAAAATTACAATGAATAGCTTAAATTTCCTTTAGTCACCAATTTAAAAAACAAACACAGGGCTTCAGATAACATAAATTCCATTGTGTAGGTGCAGCTGAGTAATTGCTTTAAAAACTATGAAGTCAAACTTTTTTATTCAGGATTTTTATTATTCATTTGTTTTTACTACAGTGGCCAGCACAGTAAAGCATGGCAGAGCTACTGGTAATACCAAATAAATGTAACTAAGGTAATATTATTTATCACAGCACGCACAGGTGTGAAAAAGTGATCTATCCTGTTGTAGATCATATGTTCTTTCAGTAACTGCTGCTTAGAGACAGTGTGTCACCAGTCAGATTGACCACCTCTTTCCACCTTCTTTATTCTCAGGCAGTAATCCACAGCTGGGGAAAACAATGGAATATCATACCGAACCAGCATGATAGTGTTTCCTCTCTCTTTATAGAGATATTAATTATTTATTTTACAATTAGCTACACTACCATGTAATGAGCACAAGTATAGAGGACTCCATAGTTCTGTCAAAAAATGGAATTTCAGTCCTCGTCTCAGGAGCAAGGAGTCATGCATGCACCAGATTCACAACTGAATGAATAGTGTCTGCACCTCATACTTATACAGTCAGCAGTGTGCGCTATAGAGAAGGTTGATGTGTCTTAAGGAGGGAACTGCTTGCTGGCATGAATGGGGGATGTAAATAGAGCTCAGATGAAGGGAATATGCACATTTTCCTTAATTCTTGTCATTTTATATACAACTATTAATGCTAAATAACTAGTTCCTTTGCAAAGCTGTTTTCTGTATTAGTTTACCTTCTCTGAGACTGCATTTGAAATGCATGCACAGAAAATCACAGTAGTGTGTAGACTGGGAGTGTTTTTATCAATGCAATATGGCAACGTATCTCTTAGTCATAAAACGGTTGCAATGTGAGAGCTACTTAACAAGCAGTACTGTCATACAAGGGAGTAGAAAAAAAGATCTTACAAACCAGCAGTAAAAGACTGTTGGCTGAAATTATAGCATCCAGGTCAAAAAATAAGATTAAGACTAAATCTGTCAGTCTAAGAGCATGCATTTACTAGACCAGAAAGATCCACATGATGAGTTTCTTTTTTGCAAGCAGGTATTTCCACTGTAAATATGGGTAAAAACAACTATGGAAGAAAATTAAAAAAAAAAACAAACAAAACAAAACAAAAAAAAACCCCACGTTTTCTTTGAGTGTTTTGTATTGAGTTAACAAATTGCTACTGCATGATAATAACACTGCATTAATTATGCTACTATTTTTCCTTCGTGGTAGATTATTGTTAGTAATTCATCACTGTAACGTATTAATAGTGGTATTAGTTTTTAAACATAACAATCATATTAGTAACATGCTTGTCATATTAGTGAAAATTAACAAAATTATGAAAAATTGCTACCAAGGCTTTGGGGCTCTAACACTGCAAGGAAATAAGTTTTTCCCAATCCATCAGTTTTTCAATTACTGTGAATTTTCTTGGAAAGATAAAGAGACAGCTTTACTGCTTTTTGTCTCCAAATCCCAGGAGCCATTTTGAGATATTTATGCCATCCTTTTAATGCCTAATATGTGTATTCTTTTATTACTCTAATACTATTCTAATAATTCTAGTATGTATTCTACCTTTTGGAAGCTTGAGTGCTGTCATTCACAACCCCTGGCACAAGGCTGTTTGAAGTCATTAGCTTTCTTTTTGTTGGGGATTGTGTCTGTACTGTCCAGCATATTTCTAGAGTGCAATCAACTGCCCTTCTAAAGGGGTAAACTACGTATCCTACAGAGCTGCTCAGCTGTGAACTTGTCCTACATGCTTCCAACCAGTCACTTGCATGAGGATTTTGTTTGAGTTTCTTTTTTGTGTGGAAAGTGATAGCTTCAGGCCTCTCCCCATTTCTTCATCCTGTCTGGATTTTGAGGATTTTACAGGTTGTTACTGTAACAGTAACAACCTGAATTTTAGGTAACAGGGTTACAGAGTGGAATTTCCTATCCTCTCCGTTGTGATTGTCTGGTGTCTTAATGTCAAACAAAGATGAAACATTGACCAAACCTTAAAAATTATCTGAAAGTGGAATCACTGGTTTTACCTGATGCTTTGTAAAACCAAGAAGCAGATCTTTAACCTCCCATATGTTTAAAAGCTGATGAAACACAACATTTTCTCCATTTATGCTTTTAGGTTGGTTGTTTTGTAATTTGTAGAGCAGTTTCATTGGCTTAAATCTGCTAATTTAATGGAAGATATGGATAGTTCTAATTTCATTAAAAACATAATGCCATACTGGAAAAATAAGCATTTATTGTCAAGTAATAGGCAATAGTGAAATCAAGGGTCAAATTGAACATACCTTTTTTTCAATAATCAGTTGAACCCAGTCAGTCCAATGCAAATTAAATGGTAAATTTGCTGGACTTTCAGTATGACTAAAAAGTAGCCACTATATTCAAGGCTTGTCTCTGTGGAAGGTTGCTTCCTTTGGATAGGTGATTTGCTGCTGCAAGTATTTTGGGACTATAAAAGCAGAAGCAGAATTCCCACTATCCTGAGTCAGTTAGGAGCTTTATCTAAAACATCTTTAGACATAAGTGCCACAAGCTGGAACCATCCTAGGAGAATCAGACAGCTGATAGAGACTACACAAATGTAACCCATATATGCAGCAGAGATAATAATGAAATTATGTTATTGTTAAGATTAATTAATGCTTATAAAAATTTTATTCCCTAAAGTCCTGTTACCAGACCACAGCATCTCTGTGAATAGAAGTATATGCAATTGTGACACCTAAGCAGTGCTTTACTGAAAAATAAAAGTGCATCAGGAAACATCCTTAGTGGTCTTGGGACCAGCTGTATAATGACCCTGAAGTCCATATCCACTGACCATCTACCCTGAAAGCCTCTTAGCTTCTCCCTTGGTAACAAGTCTGTCTAGGACTGGAAGTGCTTCCTCAGCTCCCAGATGCCAGTTAGGAATGGCCTCTCTCCCACTTTTCTCATTCATGTGTGAAGAACTCACATGGTGTCAGCCAGTGCCGGTCCCAGGACCCCCTGCTCTAGACTTCTGTTCTTTGGTGCTCAGCTTCTTCTATGTATTTCTTATCAGCAAAAAGGTCTTGGGGAGAAGCAAGTGGTTTATATGACTTCCCTGTGGTATATAAGCAGCAACAGAGAAGTTTCTGAAATTTAATTTTTCAAATAATTCTAAGCTCTTAAGGTGCCTAAAAGATGTTCTACAACCAGGTTCTTGAACCACAAGTAGCACTTCAAAATTCAAATCTCCTAAGTAATGTTTATAAAGTTGTTCATGCATTGTGGCACTGATTTTAATACAATACATTAGATTGACATCCAGTTACACATAACATGCACTTGACTGACGCGGGTATTTATTATACATTGATATGACATATGCCAAGTATAACAACAGCTCTGAGTGACAACACAGTGAAAAAGGACTTGTGTTATCCATGTTCAATTCAGAACATTTCCATCCTTCCATATTTAGTGGTAGTAATTGTGCTACTTGTATGAGAAGATATTTTTGGAGTAATACAGCCCTGCAAATTGGCCCAAGCGGCACGTAAGTCCACAGCAGAAAGAGCAAGAGGTCTTTTTTAGTCTCTAAGCATTTATAAAAGATAACATAACTAGGGCTCCAGTGAATTGGAGTTGTCAAAATTCACACCTAAGAGGAAGGGGGTGTTGGGCCTGTTGCCAGGAAACAGCATCTGGTATAACATTTCTAAAAAGATGCATGCATATGAATGCAAGTGGGAGCTGCAGCATGATAAATTCATCATAGAAACTGCACCTCCTCATATCTGCATTGTGGCACTCAAACACACAAACTTTCTTGCCCTCATTCTTTAACAATACTTCACTCATCAGCCAGAGACCTGTAGGCAGTTATCTGCAGGACTAGTTATAGGTTCATCTTCACAGTGCAGCCAGTGTTAGAATGTCCACAGCCAGAAAGTAAGCTCAGACACTCTTCATATTATTAATTGCTTGTACAGTATTTAAATTGCACAAGTTTTGTGTGTTTTGAGTCCACACATGGACATGGTTTGAGACACATGGAAGGAGCCACTCCCGCAAAGATGCATACAGGACTGCACTAAGTTCACCTCCTGGTGTTCTTCAGTCCTCTAGCACTGTCTCAGAAGCCTTTTAACCCCTCATATTTTCTATGCCCTGATGTCATGCTCCATGTTACAGCAAATCATAGAATCATAGAATGGTTTAGGTTGGAAGTGACCTCAAAGATCATCTAGTTCCAAACCCCTGCCACAGGCAGAGACACCTCCCACTAAAACAGGTCACTCAAGGCCTTATTTAACCTAGCCTTGAACACCTCCAAAGGAGGGAGCATCCACAACCTCCCTTGGCAACCTGTGCCAGTGTCTCACCACTCTCACTGTAAAGAACTTCTTCCTAACATCTAGTTTATATCTCCTCACTTCCAGTTTAAACCCATTAATCCTCATCCTGTCATTACAAGACTTTGTAAATAGACCCTCCCCTACTTCCTGTAGGCCCCCTTCAAATACTGGAAGGCTGCTACAAAGTCTCCTCCAAACCTTCTCGTCTCCAGGCTGAAAAGCCCTAACTCTCATAGCCTATCCTCATAGCAGAGGTGCTTCAGCCACCCTGATCATTTTTGTGGCCCTCCTCTGGACTCGCTCCAACAGCTCAATGTCCTTCTTGTGTTGGGGGCTCCAGAACTGCAGACAGTACTCCGGGGGTCCGATAAGAGCAGAGTAAAGGGAGAGAATCCCCCCCCTGCCCTGCTGGCCAGGCTGCTCTTGATGCATCCCAGGACACAGTTGCTGTCTGGGCTATACACCCACACTTCTAGCTCAGGTTGAGCTTTTCATCACCTTAGACTCCCAGGTCCTTTTCCTCAGGGCTATTATCCAGCCATTCACCACCCAGCCTGGAGTTGTGGTTGGAACTGTGCCAACCCAGGTGCAGGACCTTACACTTGGCCAGGTAGAGTGACTGACATTGTTTCAGATACTGTGAACAAAGATGTGCATGCACAAGAATAGTTCTGTTGTATAGGCATGAGGACCTCACACAGATATCAGAAGTGACCCAGAGTCAAGTGCTATGCTGTGGTCATGGCCAGCTAATCCACTTTCCCTGCTTTATTCAGGGGGGGAGAGATACAGACTTAGATGATGGAAGATAATAAAAGGGAGTAGCACCCATGATCTAGAACATTGAAATAGGTTGGTACTGGAGATTAGAAATATTTACTCTAAGTTTTTCAAAACTACTGAGTTTCTTTGTAGATAGAAATCTTCAGAACGTATTGTAGTAGAGACAGACAGAATCTTTACTGGAAATTCCAGTCCTGGAGCAGGCTTTCCACTCCTAGAGATGGTGTGAGCAGACAACAAAGGACTGTAGCAACATTCGGTGTCTTGAACACTATGTTTTAAGAATTTTTTTAACATGGTAAAATGAATACTATGCTTGCCACTTACATGACTGTTAAAGAACAGATAAGCAGGGAAATAATAATCTGGGACAACAAAGTCTAACTCTAAATACTACTTAAATTTCTGCAGAGAAAAGCAAAATCATAAAATCATAGAGTCATAGAATGTCAGGGGCTAGAAGGGACCTTGAAAAATCATCTGGCCTC
The DNA here is from genome assembly GCA_013396835.1 of Psilopogon haemacephalus. Classification (NCBI taxonomy): domain Eukaryota; kingdom Metazoa; phylum Chordata; class Aves; order Piciformes; family Megalaimidae; genus Psilopogon; species Psilopogon haemacephalus. The sequence goes on from VWZI01004364.1 coordinate 559,750, forward strand.
CCTACCAGAGCAGAATCACCTTGATCAAATCATACTGTAATGCATCCAGATGGTTTTTTAGTATCTCCAGAGAGGGAAACTCCACAACATCCCTGGGCAGCTAGTTCCAGTGCTCTGTCACCCTCACAGTGAAAAAATTCTTCCTTGGGTTCACATGGAACCTCCTATGCCTCAGCTTCCATCCATTGCCCCTTGTCCTGTCACTGGGCATCACTGAGAAGAGCCTGGCTCCATCCTCTTGGCACTCACTCCTTACATATTTATAAACATGAATAAGGTCACCCCTTAATTGTCTCCTCTCCAAGCTAAAAAGCCCCAGCTCCCTCAGTCTCTCTTCATAAGGAAGATGTTCAATTTCCTTAATCATTTTTTGTGGCTCTGCACTGGACTCTCTCAAGCAGCACCCTGTCCTTCTTGAGCTTCAGGGTCCAGAACTGGACACATTACGCTGGATGAGGCTTTACCAGGGCAGAGTAGAGGGGAAGGAGAACCTCTCTCAATGTACCAACCACACCCCTTCTAATACAGCCCAGAATGGCATGGCTAGCACACTGCTAGCTCATGGCCATCCTTCCATCTACCAGGACTGCCAAGTCCTTCTCCCCTTCACTGCTCTCTAGCAGGTCAGTGCCCAACCTATACTGATACATGGGATTGTTCTTTCCCATTTTCACGACTCCACACTTACCCCTGTTGAACTTCATTAAATTTCTCCTGCCCAACTCTCCAGCCTGTCTAAATCTCTCTGAATGGCAACATAACTCTCTGGTGTGTCAGCCACTCCACCCAGCTTGATATCATCAGCAAACGTACTGACATTGCACTCCATGCCCTCATCCAGGTCATTAACGAATACATTGAATAATACTGGTCCCATTACTGACCCCAGAGGAAGTCCGCTAGTTGCAGTCCTCCAGCTAGACTCTGTCCCATTGACCACAACTCTCTGACTTCTTTCCTTTAACCAGTTCCCAATCCACCTCACTACTCTATCACCCAGACCACACCTCCTCAGTTTAGCTATGAGGATGCCGTGGGAGACAGTGTCCAATGCATTACTGAAATCAAGGTAAAGCACATCCACTGCTCTTCCATCATCTATCCACCTGGTTGCGTCCTCACAGAATGCTATCAGGTTGGTCAAACATTACTTGCCCTTTGTAAAACCATGCTGACTGCTCCCAATGACCCTCTTGTCCTTGATATGGCTAAGAACAGTGATGAGGATAAGCTGTTCCATTATCTTTCTGGGGATGGAGGTGAGGCTGACCAGTCTATAGTTACTGACATAACATTTGTCAGTATTTTTTAAAAGACAAGTCCCAGCCAATGGCAAAAAGACAACAAATACATTTTTTGGTAAGATTTTGGTTCTTCCCTGCAGTAGACTTCTAATCTCATGGCCAGGAAAATTTTATCTAGTACAAATCTCTGACATGTGTCAAGAACTGGCTGGAGGACCGGGCCCAGAGGGTGGTGGTGAATGGTGCCACATCCAGTCAGTGACCACTCACTAGTGGTGTGCCCCAGGGATCAATGCTGGGCCCAATCCCGGCAATATCTTTATTGGTGACCTGGATGAAGGGATTGACTGCATCATCAGTAAGTTTGCAGATGACACCAAGTTAGGAGCAGGTGTTGATCTCTTGGACGGTAGGAGGGCCCTGCAGCGGAACCTGGACAGGCTGAATGGGTGGGCAGAGGCCAATGGGATGAGATTTGACAAGGCTAAGTGTAGGGTTCTGCACTTTGGCCACAACAGCCCCAGGCAGCACTACAGGCTGGGGACAGAGTGGCTGGAGAGCAGCCAGGGAGAAAGGGACCTTCGGGTGCTGGTAGACAGTAGGCTGAACATGAGCCAGCAGTGTGCCCAGGTGCTCAATGACATCCTGGCCTGGATCAGGAACAGTGTGGCCAGCAGGACAAGGGAGGTTATCCTTCCCCTGTACTTGGCACTGGTCAGGCCACACCTTGAGTACTGTGTCCAGTTCTGTTCCACTCAATTCAAGAGAGATGTTGAGGTACTGGAACATGTCCAGAGAACAGTGACAAAGTTGTTGAGGGGCCTGGAGCACAGCCCTATGAGGAGAGGCTGAGGGAGCTGGGGTTTTCTAGCCTGGAGAGGAGTAGGCTCAGGGGTGATCTCATTGCTGTCTACAACTACCTGAAGGGAGGTTGTAGCCAGGTGGGGGTTGGTCTCTTCTCCAAGGCAACCAGAAACAGAACAAGAGGACACAGTCTCAAGTTGTGCCAGGGGAGGTATAGGCTGGATATTAGGAAGAAGTTCTTCACAGAGAGAGTGATTGGCATTGGAATGGGCTGCCCAGGGAGATGGTGGAGTCACCATCCTTGGAGGTGTCCAAGGCTGAATGGAGCACTTAGTGCCATTGGATAGGGCTGGGTGATAGGTTGGACTGGATGATCTTGGAGGTTTCTTCCAACCTGGCTTGTTCTGTTCTGTTCTATTCTATTCTATTCTATTCTATTCTATTCTATTCTATTCTATTCTATTCTATTCTATTCTATTCTATTCTATTCTATTCTTTAATCAGACCTACAATAATATAATTTGCTGAAATATTTTCAGTTAACTAGAACCGTTCCAATTAATTATGAACATTTTAAAATCAGGATTCTTTTTCTCTTACATGTCTGTTGCTTTACACTTTCTGAGATTCACGGTCTATATGGACAAGGCATATTTCCAGGTCTTTTCTCTGGCTTGTATTATTTGGGTTGTTTTTGTCTGACATGGTTAAAGATATCAGATGCAATATCTACTCAGTCCATTAGTTTGGCAACTGTACAGAAGGCTACCATTTGAGAGCAGCTTTGTGCCAGGGTCTGTGGAGTTAATTTGTGCAGCAGAGACAATGCATTCCCATAGAGTGAAGCAATAAGATTTATGATGGCTTATTCCATGGCCTGATGAAGGTAACAGAAAGCTTGTGCAACGTACTTGCACTCTGTAGGCTGGTGTATACTGTGGGAGTATGACATCCTCAAAATAAACTACTGGTCTTAACATGAAACATTTCCAACATCTAGATGTTTCAGGGAAGTAGGAGCAAAAAGTGTTTCTTGCAGAAGGTAAAACTCCCAGTTTCTAGAGCGTACAGAAAAGCTTCAAATTCCAGAGGGAATTAGATAATAGGAAGTAGGAATATCGTAAAATGGATAAAGCAGTTTGCTAAATCCCACTGTCACCCTCAGCTTTCATACCAACACAATTACAAGTATATGGGCATGCTATGATTTTATGTCAATGTGTTGCCCATGAAGATGAATGATTAGCAAAAGTGTGACATGATGACCCCTCAACATCATGTTTGAAGAGGTATTTTTTGCCATGTGTAAACGTCCTCTTAAATTTGGGTCACTCTGGAAATGTCAATGTGTGGGGGCTTTATTCAAATTAATTAATACTTAAAAATTTTGCATAAAATGAGAATTTTTTTGAGTCTCTGTTGCACAAAAAAAAACATTTAAGACCTAGAGTCTTTCCCCTGCTATCTTGCAGGATGTGGCTGCCTTGATAAAGTACCAGAGAGGGGGTACATATTGACAAAACACAGACTAGTAGGAGACAGCCTACTACTTTGGTTTCTGCAGTCTGAAATGCAGAATATTATTTAAAGTCTGCAGCAAACTTGTGTCTGTTAGTAAAGATCATAAGATCCCATTATGTGGTTCTGCCTGCACAAAAACAAACTGGTGTATTGTATGGAAATTCACTGTGGTTGTGACATGTCCAAATGGGGACTCATTAAGCAACCAGAGTTAATCTAATGTATAACTTCAGGAAATTATGGTTACTCTAACCCCTATGTCTTAGTGAGATACTTAATCAAAAGTAGCCTTATATCCAGCCACAGACTCCATGTAGCATGCCAGAATAACTGTCCTATGCTTAGTACTGTCAAATAAATTCATTCATTTGGAAAAGACTGTTCAGAAGGGTGATTAAAACTTTCCAGATAGCAATGAATTATTTAGGTTAGTCAGCACTACACAACACTGCAAAGATGTTCAGTGAGACCTACTAAGCCTGCCCAATGGCAGCCACATTCAGCATTGAAAAATATGAAAATACATATTGGAAGGAACAGATTGAATTGCTCATACACATTGCTGGGTTCTAAATTAACTGTAACAACTTGGGAAGAGATCTGGGGGTCACTGCAGGCAGCTCAATTAAACATCTGATCAATGAGCAGTGGAGGTTAGAAAAGCAAACAAAATGTGAGAATGTATAAAGCAAGGGATGGAAAACAATGACAATATTGTAATTGTGCAATTATATACATTGCTGGCACACTTTCCCTGAATACAGTATTCATTTCTGGTCAGGCCATAGCATAGGGCAAATAGAAAGAGCTCAAAGTTAGGCAACAAAAGGGAACAGAGACAAGGATAAACTTGCATATGAAGAGAGATTCTAAAGATGAGAACTGTTCAGTTGGAAGAGGAAATTAATAAGTGGAGACATGATAGAGAGATATAAAATAATTAATGGTATGGAGAAGGTCAATTGAGTGCTCCTATTTACTCTTCCTCATAATGTAAGAACAAAGTGACATCCATTAAACTGAAAAGAAACAAATTTCAAACTGATAAAAAGAAATACTTTTTTACACAATGCATAATTAGCCTGTTGAACTCACTGCAACAAGCTATCATTATGCCCAAGAGCTTAGTAGGATTCAAAAAGGATTATACACTTATTTGGATAATGAGAGCACCCAGGGATACCTTAGATAGGATAAAAATGGTTGGGGGTGGAGATGTATGAACCCTCATGCTTCAGGGCATAAACCAATCATTAGCTGTCTGGGATTAGGAAGAAACTTCCCTATATGAGCAGATTATTCAATAATTGTCCATTATGGGTTTTCTTCCACTGAAGCATCTGGTCCTGGACAGTTATTGTAGAGACAGGGCATTGGGCTGCTGACGTGATCCTCTATGATATCTCCTATTTACATTCCCCAGATTGTTATATGCATTTGCCATGATCCTAGGAAAGCTACCTCTGTACCAAAAGGGATAGTTCACCCTGTTATGTGACCTCCTTGCTGCATGGCAGTTACTGAATATTTACTTATATGTAATATAGACAGGACAGGATAAAGTTTTGTCTTTCATAGGGGAGAGATTTTTAATTTTAAACACATACATGGCTTGCACAGAACTGTCTAATGCTAACATAATAGACTTTTATCTCCCAAAGTTTTCCAAAGCCTTTTGTGAGATTCACTGATAGTGAAAACAACACGTGATTCTACTGAAGTATTAAATCTATTTTGTTTGTTTTGATAGTTCACTTGACAGATATTTCTCCTTTTCCACTTTCTCAACAAGTGGGAATTGCATCCTGATGCAAAGTCGTAAGGAAACAGTATTCCACTCTTCCATTGTAGTAGTCCAACAGCAATGTAGCTTAGATTCTCCAGTAAAAGAATATCAACTTATCTGTCCTATAAAATTAGTGAGATATTCCATGTTATTTTCTGAGGGTGTTTTGGCCATACGTAAGTCAAGCAAAGCCTGCCATTTTTTCCTGTTGTGTAGCATATTAAACACAGAGGCCATCAAGATGCTTTTGCATCTAATTGCATTTTATGGTTTGTTCTCTGCCATCCATTTACACTGGTTTTAATGCATTCACTGCATCTCATGATCAAATTTTACTATTCCTATTGAGTTTTACTATTTTACTATTATCATCTACTTTTTTTACTATCACTTTTTTGTCTACTACTACTATTTACTACTTGACTACTACTATATAGTTTTACTGTTACTATCAAGTTTTACTATATTATTTTACTACATGAAATTCTGAAACAAAGATTGTGTCAGGTGAAAATATAATTTCTGCTTAAAACCTGTCAAAACAGCATGCAGATTGTGGTGGTCCATCAGTTATCTCCCCTTC
>VWZI01004364.1:565755-583163 GCA_013396835.1 Psilopogon haemacephalus
TATTTACAGTGTATAACAGATATTTACAGATATATACAGTGAAAAGGTAATACAGAAACACCACACCCCTCCCAGAGATCAAACTCCCTAAGAGGAATAACCAACCACCCCTACCACCTTCCTCCTTTCCCAAATCTTACCTCACCATCTGTTTTATGCAGCAGATAGGCAAAGGTAGATGGCCAGGGGGATTAGCAGCAGGAAAGAACTTACTGAAATTATTCAGATTCAGCTATGAAAGGCAGGGAGAAAGAGCCATGCAGGAACAGCCACAGCCCAAAGCAATCTGAAGCAGCCTGACTTATCTATGTTTGGGTTACAGCTCTTAAAACATTTTTTTTTTCTTTCTCAGTAAAGCTATGAGTGAAGTAGCATCATCAGTGTTTTCCTTTCTCAGCCTATAGTCTAATTTCTCATTCAAATCCTCCAATTAGTTCAAACCAGCACACAGATATGTAATGCAGAACTGGTACAATTATTCTGGAATACCCCTTTCACACACTTGTGACTTGCCAACCAAGTCACAAATGTGCTTGACTGTCTTTAACACACTTATTTAACTACATATAATGCGGATAAGATTCAAATAATCACCAAATGCAACCTAAAGTGTTATTGTTTACTATATTTATTTGTCAGAACACAAAATGTCATTATTAATTCTTAGAGTGCTGACATCTGACAACGTCAAAAGCAAAAGATTAACAATGCTTCAAAGACTGTTTCTGGAGAAAGGAGTCAACGGTGCAGAAAATAAAACAAGGTAGATTAATTCCAGGGAGCAAATTCTTAAGCTCAGTGAAAAAAGAAAAAAAAAAAACTCTAAAACATGCAATTGTTTCATTCTGCTACATAAAAATCCTTAAACCACATAATTATAATGCTGTTTTCCATACAAAAATTACATAAATGTATTTAAATCAAGTTTATGGAAAACAGACACAATGACTCCTTCTAATGTTAGAATAGCTTTATGTTTTAAAACCTACAGAATGTTTAAAAGCTTTCTGAGCTTGCTTAGAGTTTTGAAAATTTGGAATAAGGTTTTCATACATGAAATTGTTTTCCTCATATGTAACTTCTTAGTGTGCACTGTGTGTATGTATTTTAATGATACATTTTCCTTAAAAAGTAATAGCAGCCAATCCCGTTTCTAAACTTCTGGAGCACTGAGAAAATATATCCAGTGCTTATCAATCTACAAGTACCAGATACAATTTCAGATGAAATATAATGGAGAAAATGAATGATAAACTTAAATGCAAGGATCAGCACTTCCAGAAAGCCTCATGAATAATTGCAGCCAAGTTGGAAGCATAGTTTTAGAACACTATATTCAGGGAGACCAGTAGACTGAGCTAAGAAGTAATTTACAAAATTAATGCTAAAACTTTACATGTGTTTAGTTTGAATTCAACCAAATTAAGCAGTGACCAAAAGGAGTTACTACATAACAACTCAGTGGCCTCGATGAAGTGAGTTTTCTGGTGCTGGTTCAATTCCTACCACACAACAGTGTTCACACCACAAAAATTACCATTCCGAGTGATACTGGTTAGCGTCCTTGTTGCCAAGTCTCAAGTAATTATGGACCGACTTGTGCATGGAGAATGAACAGTGGTGTCAGCCTCAAGTGGGGCTCTTCTGGATCATACTTCCACTTTGCAGAAGCAAATATAGCTGGTGCCTAATCAGTTTACAGATAAATGGAGTTCATCAGCCACTAGGGATGCCAATCAGCCCCTTTTCTGCATGTAGATTTCACATTTACAGCTATGTTCCAGCTTCTAAAAGCCCTAAACTTTGGAGGACTTCAAGTATTCAAAGAAGCAAAATATTGCAGAAAGACAGACAATATGAAATAAGTAAACTTTTTATGTATGTTTCTTTGAAAAAGATTTTATATCACTGTTGAATATCCTTTCTTGAACTCACTGCAGCATTAGTCAATATGGTCCTCAAAGAGGCTTCTGCTGTAAAAGTCATAGGTCTTTGCCTGTTACAGGGTACAAATGGTGCTGATATTGAGACTGCATTTACAGCAAAAATGCACTAAGTGAATGCTATTCCAGTGTAGTTTCAGAACAGTGTTTCTAACACTTAAGCTTGGGTGCTCATCCTTCATAAGTTCAGGGCCTTCTTTAATGCATGCTTGCCACAGCTACTGATTTTGCTGGCATTGGCATTGGCTAAGATTTTCCTTGAAAGACAGACTGCCCTCTGCTCATCAGCAGCCCTGAGAGCTCTCCGGTGACAGTTGAGAATCAGGGTCATTGTCTGTTGGTGGTGGATTTTACATTAATTCCCAACAGCTTTCATGTCAAAAGGAAATGTACAAAGGAATTAGACTAGATACAGAAAGATACCTGTATATAAGGGACCTGAAAATGCACTGTATAGTACTATATTTAAAAATAGTCACAAAAAGACTTGTTGCTACAGCATATTTTCTTCATTATTTCTGCCTCATTGTTTGTGAAACTATATTAGTATAATGAAGTGAGAAATAATGGGATATTGGATATTATATTTCCTGCCTAGCAGTTATTGAGCATTTAGCTCAAGGCAAGAGAAAATGCAGCTTTTTTGCCCTGAAGAATAAACAAAAACCTGAAATGACAGTGGCAGTAAGAAATCAGGTGGTCTCTCCACATGCGTTGGTGCACTCATTACCATAGCTTTTTAGACAACTACTTAGAGTTTAGTTTGGTTTGGTTTAGAAATTGTTATCACTTTTACCCCATGGTATGTATTTATGTGTGTCTTTCCCCTTTATAAAAAACGGAGACATTAAGGATGTTGAATAACCAAGCTGCATTTATAAAACCTGAACACCAAAGGACTGGTGCACTGCAAAGCTCCCTGCTTCAAGACATCATGTCCCCTATATCCAAATAAAAAAACCCAACAAATTATTTTCCTCTTTTTTCATATCCCACATGCTTTTATTTTATGCATCCTGTATGTAAGATACCTGATGTTTCCAAAATTGATGATTTGCTTCCTCTTCTCTTTTCTCTACATTCTCTTTGATATGCCATTAGTCAATTTTTAACAAATAATTCTTCTTCCTTCATGCAAATAGTAAATTCTTTGGAGTCTTATGTGTTTTGCTATTTTGATTGTTTAAATCAACAAAGAAAGCTTATGCTTTCAGCAAAAGGGGAATCCCAAAGCTACAGACACCAATATTTGCATTTTTCAGTAGAAAGATACAGGTTTTGCAGACTTAAACATACACATTTCATGGCAAAAGAATTAGATGTCAGTTAGAGAGGTTTCTGGATTTCCTGATTATTAGCATTCTAGTTTTACAGGAACAAAATCATACAATCACAGAAGGTTAAGGGCTGGAAGAGACCTGAAAAGATCATCCAGTCCAAGGCCCCTGCCAGAGCAGTACTACCTGTACTAGATCATATAGCAATACAGCCAGGCAGGTCTTGAATATCTCAAGAGAAGGAGAATCCAAACCCACCCTGAGCAGCCTGTTCCAGTGTTCCATCACCCTCATAGGGAAAAAAATATCTCTCATGTTTACATGGTACTTCCTTTACCTCAGCTTCCAGCCATGGTCCCTTGTACTGTCATTGGGCATCATGAAAAAGAGCCTGGATCTCTCCTCTTGGCACTCTCCCTTAACATATTTATAAACATTAATGAGGTCACCCCTCAGTCTCCTCTTCTCCAAACTAAAGAGCCCCAGCTCCCTCAGTCTGTCCTTGTAAGAAAGATATTCTACTCCCTTAATCATTTTTTGGCCCTGCACTGGACTCTTTCAAACAGCTCCCTGTCCTCCTTCAACCGAGGGGCCCAGACGTGGACACCAGGGCAGAGTAGGGGAGAAGAATCTCTCTGGACCTACTAACCACAGCCATTCTAATACCTTCTGGGCCACCAGAGCATGTTGCTGGCTCATGGTGGTCAAACTGCCATCCACCAATAAAATAGCATGCTAGTGAAGGGTCTGGAGGGAAAGTCTTATGAGAAGAGGCTGAGAGAACTGAGGTTTCTTAGTCTGGAGAAGAAGGGACTCTGGGGGACCTTATCACACTCTACAACTACCTGAATGGAAGTTGTAATATGGAGATCAGGCTCTTCTCCCAGGGAACTTGTGACAAGATGAGAGGGTATGGCCTGAAGCTGCACCAGGGGAGGTTTAGGCTGGATGTTAGGAAGGACTTGCTCACGGAAAGAGTAATTAGACACTGAAATGGACTGCCCAGAGAGATGATGGAGTCACCATCTATGAAAGCATTTAAGGAAAGTCTTGATGTGGCACTTAGTGACATGGTCTAGTCAATGTGGTGGTGGTAGCTCATAGGCTGGACTTGGTGATCTCAGAGGTCTCAGTAATTCTGTGACTTCATGATTGTTAGAGAATAGACTTATTCAAGTACTTGAAGATCTACACAGAGCTGCTGATTTATGATTTAGTAAACAGGCAAAGTTATATGAAGTAAATGAAACTCCTCAGAAAGAACATAAAGTATAACAGAATATACATATATGTGCACTTGTACTGTATATATGTGACATGAAATGCAGCATCACTGATATCATAGTAGTGATTCATCTATATTATAATCACAAGGAACCAAACTGCTGAATTTCTAATCATACAATTCCAGAAAATTGTATACTAAGAAAAAGGAAAGTTACAAAATAACAGAAGAGAGAGTGGTGATGGGATGAATCTCAGTGGCAAGAAGTCCTGCTTTTACCAAAGGCATCTTGCATTCTTTCTACATAAGCTATTTTTAATTTATAGCACCAGTCTAAACTATGTACAACAGATTTACTCATTTAATAGGTTCAGGTGAGAGAGTTATTGTATTTCAGCAGCTGGTGTACAGAGATTTTTTAATTTATGAAGCTTGTTAATTTACCAGGTGTATGTTGAAAATGTCACTTTTCCCTTTACCAGGCCTTATCAGTAAAACCAAAATATATTCTTAAAACAGTGGACCTTCACAGAACTTCCCACATTATTATGCAGAAAGTCCATACAATTACAAAATGTCTAAAAATACAATTATTCAAAAAGTAGGAAAAATACGGCTATTCAAAAAGGGAAAAGTCTTGCTATTTCCATGAAAAATAGTGAAAAGAGAAACATGAATGGAAGATTGAGGGTGGAGATGAGGTGGGGAGCAGAAATTTAAAAGACTGGATGACCTAATACATTGTGTAAACTGGCAGGAAGCAACAATTAAGTACCTAACCAGCATCTCATAAGAATGAAGTGCAATTGTGTTGCAGTCTGCCTACTTGCTCTTTTGGAATAAGTTTCTCCTGATCTTATGCAAAAAAGAACTGTGAAGGGTTGATACTGAAATGGCCCTTAAGGGAAGTATATCCTGAAGGAGGCAGGATAAGGTAATTGTTTCATTAGGGACTCTGCGTCTTTACAATATATAACAGATATTTACAGATGTATACAGTAAAAGGGTAATACAGAAACACCACACCCCTCCCAGAGATCAGAATCCCTAAGAAAGGTTGCTAACCACCCTACCACCTTCCCCCCTTCCCAATCTTATCTCACAATCTGTCTTATGCACTAGGTAAAATAAGGTAGATCAGCCAGAGGGATTAGCAGCAGGAAAAAAGTGAAATTATTCAGATCCAGCTAAAAAGGCAAGGAGAGAGAGAGACATACAGTAGCAGCCACAGCTCAAAGCGGTCTGACTTACTTTTTCTTTGGGTTCTAAATGTATACCATTTCAGCAAACAAATGAGTGAAGTAGAATTAAATTTTGGGTTCCTTTCTCAGTCTATAGTCTAATTTCTCATTCAAATCCCCCACTTAGTTCAAATCAGCACAATCCACCCCTGTCTACTTCACTCAGAGTTTACTGAGAATTATCTGTCTAATCTAACACAATATTTACAATAATGAATATTACAAATTCAGTTCATACTTTGTTCCAGATGTTTCTTGGATGTAGGTGGTTCAAAAGCTCCAAAAACAGGAAACAGTTTGTCTCCTCACAGATGAGATGAGACCAGGGACTCCCAGGTGACATTGGGTTCGTGCTCGTGTACTGTAGATCTTCTTGTGTTGGACACCAAGTGAAACCTAGAACAGAAAACTCCTAACAGCTTGTATTATACACTCTGAATTTAAACTCTTTCAGCTAAGGTTATATTTCTCTGTGGAATACACTGGATTTCTCCTGCATTACCCAGTATGTATGACCAGGACCTTCTGCAGAAACCACCTCTCTGACAGGTTTCCCTTCGCCCAAAGGAGAAAATACCCAAACAATTTGCCCTAACAGATTCTTTTAATGTACAACAGGAACTCTATCACCATCCACTGTTTGTACCAAATCTGATTGTGCAGGTCCTGCTCTGTTTACAGAACGCCTACTGTTTACCAACCAGATTGTTTGTACTAAATGCTTGTCCTAGTTTTTGAAAGTTCCACTCCCCATAGCTTTTAGGATGGTCTTTAGCAAACTGTTGTAGGGTTTGATCTTTTCTGAAGCTGTATAGTAGTTGTATAGTAGCTCTATAGTAGCTCTATAGTTTTCTGAAGGTGTATAGTAGGGTATGTGGTAGATCCACTCAATACCATGATCTTATAAGGATCCTTACTTCTTACTTGCACCCCCTCAAGACAAAGCAGCTTTGTGTTGTACTAGTGGTCAGGGTTGTTCCTCCCAGGAAGGATCTAATGACTCTTCTGTAGTCTTGGAAAGATCCAATGCTGATCAGAACATTAATGCTCTCTGTTTTAACCTTCCTTTCTGATGAAACCATTGTAATATTTTTACATGCACATTGCTTCCAAAGTCAGAAGCTGACTCAGAAGTCAGCAAGACAAGTAGACCATGTCAGAGGTTGTAATTAGGTGATGTTATGCCAAAAAGAAGTTGGAAAACACAAAGAATCAGGGGTGCGTCTGTAATGTTGCTTTTCCAGTGACATTTCTTCTACTGATGCAGTACTAAGATATTCTCATGGAAAGACTTCCCACTTACTGATGCTTGAGGACTTTTGTGCTATTACAGGAAAGGAAAATTGCCATAATGAAGGAGAAGTTCCAGCCTTGCATGTGTAATTTCATTAATGTATATTAAAACAGTTGCATATATTTCTTATCTACTACCATGTATTGTCATTTCACCCTGTTACAGTTTCCTCTATATTATGACAGAGCTAGTAGTTACTTCACTGTTGGATCTGTCACTTGCTATTCTTTGGTGAATTTACAAGTTATGTTGTACCAAAATCACTTTATCTTACAGCCCAAACTAAAATACTTTTAGCAAAATTTCCCAGTGCAAATAGCAGTCTACTTTATTTTTAAATTCTGTCCAAAGGAGGGTACTACTTCAGCAATTGCCACCAAACTACATGCTTTGCATATAGCTCAAAAAGCAAACTTATCCTAGGGGTCAGAAGATCAGTTCTACAAGAAAAAGCAATTTAGCCTTCATCTAAGGCTTTCTTTTCTATTTAGAGATCTGTGTTTTCTTTCTAATAACTTTCAAATTGTTTTATATGACATTTCTATATTTTCTTCCTAACACAACAATTCTATCTTTGTTTCAGGGATGAAGGCCATAATATATTCTCATGTCTGCCACACAGCAAGAACAGATTCATCTAAAATATGACAACCAGCAGGCTTTCTGATTTACAAAGAGGGTCATCTGTTGTTTTTAAGGATATGATGCAAATGATTGTACCAGTATATTGCTAATGCTTAAATCTACATTTCTGTGTAAAATTAATTTTCTCTTTTGTCTGTAGTTGCAAGTTGGAACACTTTCCATATATGCACTATAAAATGTTAATAGCAAAATTTAGTGTGACTTTATGGCTGTGGTGTCATTTTTCTCAGCTTGATCAGCTTTTTCAAATGGCATCATTATGATCAAAGTTGTTTACAGTAATAAAGCAAGAATAGTTCCAATAAAATAGTAGGTGCCTTTACAGTTAAAGCGTAGCTGGCATTTAAGTGCGCAGCAGCTACTCATTCTCTGGGTGCAAAATCAAACAAGACCACAATATAATAGAGTTAATGCATATAATTATGAGTGTGCCCCCCTCAGGATTTGAGGGCACTGAAAAAGACAACAGGAAATACATTATGAATCTGAAAGGGGGAAAAGTAGCAAAATTGCATATAAGGTCAATATGAGAAATAGCTATGCATTGAAGCTTTAAAGCCTCCAAAATTGTGTATTATTCTAATGCAACATCATTCTCCACCAGTAATTTGTCACCGGTTATTGACTAAAGAGAATAAAATGGTGACATTTTAAATTAAGGTACATTTATAAATATTTTACTAATGTTACATGATTAATAGGAATTACTTTAAACTGTTGTAGGTACACTTTAACATGTGGGAGCACATATGGATGATGTTTCAAAAGATTTTTAATAAATGTTGTTCTAACTACCAGCTATAAACATTAATACTTGAGGACATAGGAAATCATTTATGGGTCTCTGTAAAATCTTTAAAGAAACTTTGTGGCAGTAAGAAATTGATCAGTGATGTTGATTTATGTGTGCTTTACCCCATGTAAAGCATAAAGCTGAAATCTAGGAAAGCAGAACTCAAGTAATGTAACAAGATTCTCAGGATTGATCACTAACTGGGAATATGGTTACGGTAATACTTTAGGTGGAATTCCAGGTCAACAGTTGCAGTGAGTGAGATAATAAAGAAAATAACAAAAAACAAATGTTCCACAGAGGGAACAAAAAAGATTGATGGTTCTTTAGTGAGGCACTGTCTAGTACTTCAGAAGACATGGGAATAATGCTTCCATCGACCACTTCTCACTTCTGTGACCTTAGTGAACTACCTACATGTGATTGTAGAAGACATGGTACCATCCCTATAATACATCAGTTTTAAACGTGGACTTCAGATCTTCAGAGATCATCATCTTAGAAGATGAGCTAGAGCTGTCTTTCTAGAACTGCAACTCTAGGATTTAGGGTTCAGTCTGTAAATTTAGATTAATACTACTTTTTCTTCTGCTTCTTTCATTTACCTGTTGTCAAGGTAAATGTGTATAACAACAGTCTCTAGAACCAATTTCCCCCATGTCCAGAGTCAGCTTTGATATGGTGCAGCAGTGTAACCTTGCATCTTATTGCTGGGAAAACAGCCAAGTCGTGAGAAAAGGCTGCAACAAACCTCAAGCAGGACCTCTGTCCCTTGGCTTGTGAGGTGTATTTAAGCTTTGGCCATCTCACTTGTTCCTCCTTCAATTTGAAAGCTTCATCAGAACAGGAATAATAAATGGTTAACAATGATTAGTGGCAAAGTCTTTGTCAAGGTAAAGTAAGTGGAAACTCACTTCAAAGGTTTGTACACTTTGGTAATAATTTCTTAACAAAGGTTTTACCCAGGACAGTAGCAAGTAAATCCCAGACTGATCATTGCTCTCCTACAGTGAAACCCAATAACAGTATGGATTCCATCTGAAGGCTGTGCTTCAGGTTTGCAGACTCCTGACAGAGAATAGAGGATGTGATTGATTTATGTGATACTGTTTTAACTGAGAACACTGGGAAATAATTCAGAACCAGCTTGACATCTTGGAAGATAACCTTATATTAAGAAACTTCAAGATTGTAGAGCACAGGAGAAACCCATGCTGTACTTTTTCAATGAATACCAGAAGTGGTGGGGATGTATACCTATACAACTCCCAAACAATGTGCTGCAGCACTCTGTATCCTTGGAAAGACCAATCAAGTAGCACATTATATGGTACTTGCAAAATGCTGCAAGTCTTCAAATCAAGAACAGAAATTTGAAATAGGCATATAAATCTGAGTCACACTGTTAGGGTTGAAGAATTTTCTTTATGTGGATTACCCTGATGCTTTTATTTGATGTTGAAAGATGTTTATAACTGTTAAACTGATTAAAAATATAAGCCAAGATAATGCGGTGCCATATTCACCCAGAAACAAGGCTCACTGAGGAAATCAAAGTTATCTTTGACTCATGGGATAATAGGAGACCTGTGCCTAGATCAGGGTAGGTTTTTGTGTTTTCTCAGGAAGAACAACCTTTCAAAAATGGCTGCCTCATGTTTTCTGTTATAAACTACATCCTTATTACATAATTGATTTTTTAAAAAATGTACAGGGCCACATTCTCCTCTTTTAATCTTACAGAAGTCTGATGACTTTCCCTGCCTTTTAAAGCAATTTTAATTACTAGAGACTGATGTCTACAGGGTACATAACACTGTGGTCATAGAACACAATGCCTAGAAAAATGTACCATTATTTCTACTTCATCTGTCCTATGCAAAGACAGAATTCAGTTCTGAATCTTTAGATGTTCATTATCAGACTGGCTTATACATGCATATATATTCATAAAGCTTTGCAAGATGCAGGTTATAGTTAAAAAATGGGCTCAGTTTCTATGCAATCACTGCAGTGTTTGCTCATTTGCCCTCATCTCAAAGGGACAGTGCATTCACAGAGAAAGATGCATTTTAAAAACTCTTTCCAAGTATCACTTATTATACTTTAAATTGGTAGACTACTTTGTTTTTCTTAAATAAAAAAAAAAAAATTAGAAGAATGTTCTGCACAGAAAAAAACAACGATTTCATCCAGTCTTTGCCTGAGAATATGTCTATACTACCCTCATTCAGCATTAGTTGGAATTGTATTAGGAGTATATTATACCTGTAGATGCATTAAATGCCTTTGCCTTTACCTCTAAAAAACAGCAGGTAACTATTATCTTTTAACACATTGTCCTGATGTCCTTCTGCATCAGTCTGAAATGTCAGCTCTCTGTCTCATTGCCAGCATCTGGCAACAGAATGCTTTCCCCCTTGTCACAGAACATGCAGGATGAATTGAAACATTATCCTCTAAGAGACACAGTAAGTGTACAGGAGGGAACATGTTTCTTACAGCAACCCTTTTCCTATTTGTTGTTGTCATGCTCCATGTCTATATTCTTTTTACCTTTGATATGGCTGACTTCCCAGCTGGGACCTGATATAGTTAAACATGGCAGTGAGAAACATACAAATTGAAGAGCTAGTTTTCCTTTCTCTTTGCCCTTCTGTGTTATTTCTTTCTTTTATTTTTGGTTTGGTTTGGGTTGGGTTTTGTGTGGGTTTTTTTTTCTACTCTTCTGCCTTGTGCAGGGGTGGAGCAAAGGGGCACATCTGATTAATCCTTTTCAGACTGGAAGGCTTTGCAGTTTTATTACAGGACAGAATTATTAAGAACAGCTCAAGCTTGAAATACTCTTTGATACAGAGAAGTGTATTTAAAGGTTTGTCTGTAATACCTGGTAAGACCAGTGCTGGAATATTTGAATAAGCTCTTTGAAGCTTGCAGTTGCCGGAGTTCATTGCTGTCCAGAGCTATCGTCCAAGATGACTGGAGCTGCTCCAGGCTTTGCAAACTTATTACAAGCATAGGTGAGTTGCTATCATCAAACTGGAGTGTCCATTAAAACTTCAAAGGAGAAGTTTGATCTAAGTTTTCCTTGTCATAATGCGTAATACTTATTACAGAGAGATTTATTAAGCTTCTGTCATTTTATAGGTTGAATCTAGTGGAGAGTCTTGGAACATACTAAGGTTTTGACCAACAGTAAGGAGCTGAAATTTTTGTATTTTGCTATTTATGACCCTGGGGCTACCTAAAATGGCAGCCAGTTTTAATTCAAGGCAATTGTCCCTAAGCATGTATGTACTTTAGCTCTAGTGATGTTTCAAGAGACAAAAAAATGTGAGAAGATGAATGTTAAGTGGGTTTAGAAGGCATTTTAGAAGGCAGGCACTATGCTACGCCAGAAGTGATGGACCATGCCGTGTAAAATAGTCTTACACTTAGATGGTAATGCTATAAATTGAGAAAAAAAAGAAATATACCTAATTTGGTAAATTAAGTTTGAGTGCTGTGTTCTGAACTAAGTCTGTATCACTGCTGCACATTAAAGACACATCCTGTTCACCAGAAAAATCAGTGTTAAACAGTGAGGTTTCACACATGCTTTAATACTGCATTCCTATCTGCTGTGATTGAAATTGACAACTGGTACAGCACAGCTAAAATTTTTGTTTTCCTAATAGCATTAAGCAGAAACACAGTGTAGATGAGAAAAGTGTTTATTTGCTTATGCTGGAGTAAATCGATAGTAGGTTGTAGAGACTAAGAAAGTTTGGAAGGGCTGCATTTTCCAGCTGTTCCTTTATTGCTTTTATCTCCAGTTTTTCAGACTTGAGGGTGGGTTTCAGTTGTTTAAGAACAGCCCTAACATCACCTAGGCTCTCATGTATAGTTATTTCAGATCCAGTCAAAGGTGGCTAAGACTCTGTTTCACCTTGAAATGCACTTGTTTTCTGTTGACATAGAGGAGAGCTTTGTGTGCAGACAAACGTGAAACTGTACAAAAATCCCAAATTGCTGGAAACCCTGTAATACTGAATCCTAAATCCATTATTGGATCACTTAGAAGATAGTGGGGTTTTCCCATGTACGGTATTAATACAGCTACAAGAAATATTTATCTATCTTCCCAAGTTAACTTGAGAAACAAGAAATAAACTGAAAAGCAACTGGATTTCTCCTTCTTAGGTTCTTTATGGCACCTAACAAATCCCCATAAGAAAGCTGTTTCTGCTTGAAAAAGCAAAGACATTTTCAAGAGTTGCAAACCCTGTCAGATCTATTGAACAACAAACTATTTGTCTTGGGCAACTACACTGAGAGCAATTCTTACTATAATATAAAATCCTACTTTTGCTTCATCATTCTTTTATAACCTAAGCTAAATTATCGTGAAGGATATAATGGGAATTATTCTGCATTTACAGTAACATAACCATAAACAGAGTCTAAGCTTGAATTTGTGTCTTATGCCACTTTTATATGCAGTTTTCACAATTTTGGTTTTAGATAATTTGTCACATTGGGAGAGTCGATAGTATGTATGTGGCAGGTGACAGGGAAGTATACCTTCCTACTGATGTTTGACAGTAAAAAGAGAATGTTGTCCTAGTGAGTCTCCACAAGCTTCCTATATAAGCCATGCAGACAGAAAGGCTAATCCAGAGAGTGTCCGAGAGCAGCTGAATTGTGCTTCTGTTTGGAACTGCTACCTTCACTCTCTTCATATGCAGGAAGATTAACTTCCCCCAATATAGACTGGATGCCTAAACTTGCATGAAGGTGAAAAACCTCCCTAGAGAGTGTATTTTGTGCATGGATTTCTGTGCATTGACTACACACAAGTGGGAGAATGCTTTTTATTTTGGGTGGGTTAATTTGGACTTCTGTACAACTGTATTTCAATCTTTTTTGTAGACAGAGTTTTGCCTACTGTCCTAAAGAATTTATTTGCTTTCATGAGTTTGTCTCAACCTTCAAGTTACTGTAACAGTTTTGTATATTTAATATACAGTGTGTGTTAATATCAGAGACAGTTTTATAACAGCATTATAACATACACCATTCCCTCCAGCTTTTTATGGACATCTGCGCTTCTGCATTAAACTACTGTAGCTTTTGGAATTTACAGTGGAAATCAAGAATGAAGCCTGATGAAAAGCCTTTTAAGTTGTGTTGTATACATCCAGTGCATCCACCTTGCTAAAGGACTAAAATGAAGAGAACTCTTAAGTGAGAATTTCTAGCATTGTACCTTAGGAGCACAGGATTACCATCCTATTAGGCAAACCATAAAGGCAAAAAGGTTGTAGTACAGCAGGAAGGCTAACTTAATCTTTTTATTTGAAGTTTAATTATTTATAGGTTTTGAGAAAAATGAAAATAAAATAGGAACTACAGATTCTTAGTTTAATAGATGTCTCACTTTAGATATTGCAGCATTAAAATATAACTAATATATCTTTTCTAGAAAAATAAGAGCAGAAGAGACCCAGTAGATAGATAGACAGATAGGTACACAGACAGACAGATATATACTTCTCTTCCTACTTCTGCAAAAAATGGACCTAAATTTTGAGGAAGTGTATAATTGCAAAGCAGTCTGTTCATTGTACTCTGAAGATACATTAATTCTGAATTTGAGAATTTGTATATAATTATTAAGGTAAGCTCTATGCAAATGATGGAATTCCTCATTATATTACCAACCAAAAAGAATAGATTAAAAAAAAAAAAGCCAAACTGTTGTGGTTGTTTTGTTTTTTTTCAACTTTAGAAGTGCTCTGAGTTTCTACTGAAAAGTATAACAAATGGCACAGGTTATACTTCACATTATCAGTAAATACTACCATAACCTCACCATGAGGAAACACAGGTTGTCATATCTATTTACTACTTTCTTTGGAAATAAATGACTTGTGGTTATCATGGGCCAATGTGACATAACAGTGTAAAATCATATTCCAGTCTGTGATGAGCTGGATGATAACATATGTCATCACTCTGCTAAACCTGTGAAAATCCCTTGGAATTTCTATTTATTAAGCCTCATGTTCACCACACTGTACAGTATATGACTTCTTCCACTGGTTACTTCTACACTGGTTACAAAGCACTGTTCATTGTTAATCATTGTGGTGTATTCAATATAAATGGCAACCAGACTTAAACAAAAGAGTGAAATCCTGCCCTACAGGAGCACTACAAGTATTTTTCAGAAGTACTAGTATGCTTTGACATTGCCTCAAGGACAGCTCTTCATCAATCTGCATCACCTGTTTGTAGTCTACTAATTAACTAAATTTAGTCAGAATTAAAGCACATATTAAAAGTGCATTATCTGAATTTATATTCTATTTACGTAACAGTTCTTTATCACTCTGTCTCTCAGGTTTCCTCTTATTCATCTTACTGCAGATCTTCTTCATGAGGAATTATCATCCAGAAGAAATACTTTGAGGAAAATGAAGCTTAGAAATCTGTATATAATAGACAGAAGCAATTCCTGTAGAACTGTCTTTGCAAATCAAATCAGAAACTGAACTTAAAAATTTATCTCTGGGGTTTAAGACCTCTGTGATCATATGAATGTCCATCCATAGCAACAATCCCACATTGTGTGAGAAACATGAATTCTGGTCTAAATTTCTCTGAGTATTCTTATCACACATTAGATTTCAACCATCCTTACCAACACATTACTTTGCTAGCTTTTTAGCGTATCTGTCATGTAGCACTTCTCTGAACCTGGTGATGCCAGTTGTTTCAATCTTTTTCCTTATCCTGTCATTCACCAGATTAAGCTGAGCTGCTTGAAAAAAACTTGTTTGCAGTTGGTAACCAGGATTGTATATGGTCTTTGAAATGCGGAGGTTAACTGATTTAATGACTTTAAAGATTTTTCTTATCATTCTTCCTTCTTGTATCAAAACTTTCTGCTATGGTGTGGTGCCTTGGCAGTTATCTGGCTGCACAACACTTTGAAATAATCCAGGCTAGGACTCAGTCAGATGGAAGTTAATAAACAAAGCTTTATATTTAACCTTTGCACAATATACAAGCAGATGTATAACATATATTTACAGATATATACAATTAAAAGGTAATACAGAAACACCACCCCCATCCCAGAGATTAAAATCCCTAAGAGGGGTAACCAACAGCCCTTAAACAATTTTTTTTCTTTCTCAGTAAAGCTATGAGTGAAGTAGCATCATCAGTGATTTCCTTTCTCAGACTACAGGCTAATTTCTCATTCAAATCCCCCAATTAGTTCAAATCAGCACAATCCATCCCTATCTACTTCACTCAGTTTACTGAGAATTATCTGTCTAATCTAATGCAATATTTACAATAACAAATATTACAAACTCAGTTCACACTTCGTTCTTGATATATCTTGGATGTAGGTGATTCAAAAGCTCCAAAAACAGGAAACAGTTTGTCTCCTCACAGATGAGATGAGACCAGGGACACCCAGATGACATTGGGCTAGTTCTCATGTACTGTAGATTCTCTTATGTTGGACACCAAGTGAAACCTAGAACAGAAAACTCCTAACACTCTGAAGTTGAACTCTCTCAGCTAAGGTTAGATTTCTCTGTGGAATACACTGGATTTCACCATTCTCCTGCATTACCCAGTATGTATGACCAGGACCTTCTGCAGAAACCACCCCTCGGACAGGTTTCCCTTCACCCAAAGGAGAAAATACCCAAACAGTTTTCCCTAACAGATTCTTTTCATGTGCAACAGGAACTCTATCACCATCCACTGTTTGTACCAAATCTGATTGTGCAGGTCCTGCTCTGTTTACAAAACCCCTACTGTTTACCAACCAGGTTGCTTGTGCTAAATGCTTGTCCCAGTTTTTCAAATTTCCACCCCCCATGGCTTTTAGGGTGGTCTTTAGCAAACCGTTGTAGCATTCGATCTTTCTTGAAGCTGGTGCATAATAGGATATGTGGTAGATCCACTCAACACCATGCTCTTTGGCCCAGTTTTTCACAAGACTATTCTTGAAATTAGTGCTATTGTATGATTCACTTCTCTCTGGAGTTCCATGTCTCCACATGATTTGTCTTTCTAAACCAAGAATGGTGTCACATGCAGTAGCTTGTGGAACTGGATAGGTTTCCAGCCATCAGGTGCTTGCCTCTACCATCATTAGCACATTTTGCTTGCCAGAATGAGAATGAAGTAAAATGATGCAGTCAATCTGCCAAGCTTCACCATAGAATCATAGAATCATAGAATGGTTTAGGTTGGAAGAGTCCTTAAAGATCATCCAGTTCCAACCCCCCACCATATGCAGGGACACCTCCCACGGGATGAGGCCAGACCTCATCCAGCCTGGCCTTGAACACATCCAGGGAGGGAGCAGCCACAACCTCCCTGGGCAACCTGTTCCAGTGTCTCACCACTCTCACTGTAAAGAACTTCCTAACATCCCATTCAAATCTCCCCTCCACCAATTTGAACCCATTCCCCCTCATCCTGTCATTACAAGACCTTGTGAATAGTCCTTCCCCAGCTTTCCTTTAGGCCCACTTCAGATACTGGAAGGTTACTACAAGGTCTCCTGGAAGCCTTCTCTTCTCCAGGCTGAAAAGCCCCAACTCTCTCAGCCTGTCCTCATAGCATAGGTACTCCAGCCCTCTGATCATCTTTGTGGCCCTCCTCTGGAATCTCTCTGACAGTTCCATGTCCTTCCTGTGCTGGGGAGCTCCAGAACTGCACACAGTACTCCAGGTGGGATCTGACGAGAGCAGAGTAAAGGGGGAGAATCATCTCCCTTGCCCTGCTGGCAACGCTTCTCTTAACGCAGCCCAGGACACAGTTGGCTATCTGAGCTGCGTGTGCACACTGTTGGCTCATCTTGAGCTTCTCATCCAACCAGACCCCCAGGTCCTGTTCCTCAGGGCTGCTCTCCAGCCACTCACCACCCAGCCTGTATTTGTGCTTGGGATTGCAGCAACCCAGGTGCAGGACCTTAC